>JAVJIF010027809.1:0-45012 GCA_038442645.1 Agave tequilana
AAATATGACATGTTAAGAAAAGAAAATAAAAATTTGAAAAAGAAATTTGATTGCATGCATATAGAAGAAGATTCATTTAGAAACAAGATTACATGCTTAGAAAAAGAAAAGGAAGATTTGAAAAATGAGAATGTTTCCTTATTTTCAAAATTGAATGATTTGTGTGAAGGAAACAATACTTTGAAAAATAAAATTGATTTGGTGGAAAAACAAAAGGAAGTTGTTTTTCAAGAAAATAAGTCTTTAAAAGAAATTTTGTTGAAAAAGAAAAAGAAATGTTTTTCAAAAGAAAAAAAAAATGATTCTTTATCTCATCATGCTTTACATGCCACCACTAATGAGATTAAAGATTTGAAAATAAAATGGATTGTTTGAGTCAACTTTGAACTCTTGTGCATCTAACCATACTAGGTTGGAGTCAATGTTTTCAAAGAAACAAACTCCACACATTCATGCACATCATCATCATGCATATGCTTATGTTGCACGTCATGATCACACCTACACACATAAGCATCCTAAGGTGTACAAATGTACACATTGTGGCCGCAAAGGCCATTTAGCAAAGTTTTGTTTTGATAGATTACATCATATTAATTTTGCTAAAAATAAAAATGTTTGGGTGCCTTACAAGACTAACCCTCAAGGACCCAAAAGAAAATGGGTACCAAAACCCCCATCGTGTGTTTTTTGATGTAGGTGAGGACTCTCACAAGACGTGAGAGATTTGGTGCCTTGGTGGTGGATGCATGGACTAGAAAGACATATATTAATGCACCGCTATCAAGGAGTTTTGGTGGAAAGGCCACCATGTTTGGAGATTTGGAATAGTTCTTTGGTTTGGTAACTATTTCTAAACTCCTAGTTTAGTTTACATGCTTATTTCATATGTGACATTTTTAGCATGTTCATATTTTAATTGTTTTTTGTGCTTCATGTGGTAAATACTAGTTTAAATGTAGTCTTTATTAAAACTTGGATTTATACATGTACAAGTAGTGAGCAACAAATTGATTCATATATGTTTGCACTTCAAGCTCATTTGTACCCACTATATGCACATGTATAGCCTAATTTTGATGATTTTCTCATTTACACTTGTTTTGCCAATTTTTATGTTTTACTTCATGTAATGTAATTTTTATTCAAATCTAATAAATATACATGTATATCCTTTTTGAGTCTCTTGCCTTCATGCAAATACTATTAATAGACTCGTTTTATGTTTGGGATATGTATGCATATTGTTAGATTTATAAATCATACATATACCTAGAAGTGTATTGTTTTTTTAAAAGAAAAAAAATTTTCATGTTTTGTTTGATAAAATAAAACGAATAATTTGTTTTGATCATTTTTGAGCTTTATTTATTATTTTCATGAAAATGCTATAACATGATTCTTGTACACTCATACTTCATTTATTTTATCATGAATTTGATTCATGACATATTTTTGAGCTTCATAGATCGACTGTCAATTCTTGTATTTGGTATGATTCATGAAATACATATGTTTTGATTCCATGTTTTGAAGGATCTTTAACTAGTTTTTCAAAAATTATTTTAACTAGTTAATTATTCTTCATATGGGTAGTGTTTTCACTATAAAATGTTTTCAAACCCTATTTTCGAAAACCTCTTCCTATTTTTATTAGGCGGTTAGCTGGGCGAGTATGCCTTGTAAGCCTTATTGAAAATCTTTTATCTTGAACATATGTAGGGTGGAAGGTTATGAGTTATATACATGATTTACATTGTTATTTTCAATTGGTATCATTGGATCTTTTCAATAGGTATCTAAGTTGATAATTTTTGTATATACTCATATTTTGTTTCTATATATGTATGTCTTCAATGTCAATTGGTATAATCATTTTTCATACATATATATGAGTTATTTGTGCTTGAGTTAAAAAAAAAAATTGTTTTACATGTTTAAAGCACAAAGTTGTTTATAATAAGAAAATAAAAATTTTTTAGAAAAAATTCTCAAGATTTGTTTTATTGAGAAAATTCAAAATTTTGTTTTATAAGAAAAAAAATCAAAATATGTTGATTTGTATTGCCTATATGCAAGGAGAGCTTAACATCTCTTCTACATATAGATTCATGTTGAGTGTATCGTATATTGAGGAGCTTGACAACTCTTCTTTATGTGGTACACGTGTGTAGGGGGAGCTTCACATCTCCTCTTATGCATTACATATTATACGTTATGTGAATTAGGGCTTGTCATCCCTCCTTCATGTAATGTATAAGTGTAGGGAAGTTACTTTTCCGTCTTCCTCTTCATGAATGTATATCGCATATAACCTTTTATTGACTTAATTGTTTACACCCCTTTTTTGGTCTCTTTGTTTATGACAAAAAGGGGGAGAAAAAATTTGATGATTTTGTTTTTACTTTATCCCCTTTGTTGATGATTGACAAAAAGGGGAGAAGTATTTGAGATATATGCATGTCTTCCTTGCTTAAGGGGAGAAAGATTTTGAGTTTATATGCATACTTGTGTTTTTGCTCATGCATACCAAATAAACAAAAGAAAAAGATTTATGTTTATGCATATATATTTATATGTTTTGTTTGTTTTATGCAAATAGGAGAAAAAGAATTTGATTTAGTTTTATCTCCATCATTTGCATACTTATTCATGTGCTTCATTGTCATATCTTATTATGTTTTGTTTATGCATGAGTTAAGGGGGAGCTTCTTTGGAGCTTTACTTTAATCCATGCATATATAACTTCATGAGTTTTGTCATCATCAAAAAGGGGGAGATTGTTGGCCCAAATGCCCATCACTCTAGTTTTGATGATGATCAACTCATGTAGTTATGTTTACTAATGATCTTGTGTTTAATTAGTGACATATTTATGATCAAGATCTTAGTAGGTGCACAGCTTCAACAAAGGATTTAAAGTCAAGTTTTGGAGCTAGCACGGTGTGATCCAAGAGCCATTGGATCGTGTTTGGACCAAGTCAAGAAGATGAGAAGGCTTCAAGTGAAGACTTCAAGAAGACGAAGACTTGTGTCTAGGTTTGTTTTTAGAAGATTTTGTTTTTAGTTAAAATGTAAAGGATAGAGTAGTTGGTGGATTGCTCAAGTACATTTACACACACACTCTTGATAGATATGTTTTCATAAAAGAATTTTAGTTTTAGAAAAGAATTTTTACTTTGGAAAAATACCTTTGGTTTTTGGAATTTCTTATATACATATCTTTTATCCAAAACCAAGTTTAAAGCTTAATGTCAAAAACATAGATATTTCACCATGTTTGTGTAGTGGATCATATCCATACACTCTATGCTTCAAATGAGTTTAAATATCTTGTTTTTGTATTTGGAGATGTTTTGGAAAAACAAGTTTTAGAAAAATCAAGTTTTAAAAAAATACAGTTTTCAATTGAGCCAATATTTTCATATTACAAAAATAGTCCAAATCTTTTATAACATGCCTTGATTTTATGCAAACATGTTTGTTTTTCAAAGTATATTGGTAAAACTATTTTGTAGATTTTTCAGTATTTTATGGGATTTTATTTCAATCAAAAAGACCAAGTTTTAATCCAAGATTTTCTGTTCCAGGCTTCAGCCAAGTCGACTAGTCGACCTACCAAGTCGACTAGGGCTGAAGTCGGTCGACCGGCTCGGTCGATCGACGTGCACGGACGTTCACGCCTTGACTTGGCAGATGGCCGGTCGACCCACCCAGTCGACCGGAACTGAGAGCAGTGCTCTCTGTTCTTTTCGGTCGACCGGGCGGTCGACCGGAGGCTCCAACGGTCGGATTCTTGACCGTTGGCGGTCGACCGGGCGGTCGACCGACAGGTCTGACAGACCCTAACGGCTAGTTTTTGATAGCCTATAAATTTGGGGGTTTGGTCATTATTTTTCACTAAGATTTTCAAGTGGGTTTTCACCAGTTTTTCCTGAGCTATTTAGAGGTTTTCCTCCACTTGATTTAGAGCAAATATTTCCAATCAAAAGGAGAGTTTTATCAAGAGTGTTTAAAAGTTATTCTTTGAGTTTTTCACCACCATTCTCATCCTTATTTTTCTCACAATCACTTGAGCTATCCATTGCTTTATCTATCCATAGGATTGTGTTGTGAGAGTTTTTATTTGGTGATCAAAGTGTTTAGATCACCAAGATTTCATCTTTGTACTTTGAAGAGGCGGACGTGTGTGTCCGCGGTGTTTCGAGTTCGGGTGTGAACTTGTTGGTTTGAGGTGAGGCCTCGGCGAGCCGGTGGGCTTGCGTGTGTGCGGATTAGAGAGTCCGAGAGTTGTAGGTGTTGCGGCACCGAGTGATCCGGTGGGATCGATTATAGTGGAAATCCTTCGTGTGTCGAAGGCGGGGATGTCGAGCAAGTGTGCTCGAACCTCGAAACAAATCCCTTGTGTTTGCGATTGCTCACTCTCTCTCTCTTTGTCACTTGTTTATATCTTGCATGCTTTTATTGTGCTTATCCTTACATGCTTGATATATATTGTATGCTTATTTGATATACATGCTTGGGTTGTTTGCTAACACTTGTATTTAACCAAGAGAGCCAACGCGGCACCTCAACCCATTTAAGGGGAATCTAGAGAAGTTTGTCCAGAGCCCTTCACGGGGAATTCGGCAACACTCTTGTGTTATACGTGGTGTTTAGTGTAATAGTTTGTTTAGGTCATAATAGTTTTTACTTCCGCATGATTTGGCAATAAGTGACCATTAGATTAGCCATCACCTATTCACCCCCCCTCTAGGTGAACTTACAAAACCAGTAGAAGCTTTGTCTTTAGGGACCACTCACTCACTAGGAGTAGTTGAAGCCGAGAAAGAATTTATGGGCAAGATGGTTGATTGCTTTTACAAAATCCTAAAGCGATCTGTTGCTCTGGTCTTGAAGGGCTCAATCACCTCATTTTCTTCTTTAAAGATGGTCCTTTCTCAAAATATCGAAAAGCATTCGAGACTTCAGAGGGGATGACTAAGCTACCACATTAGAGCTTCTGGTGGAAAGACTTGAGAAGGACGTGGGCGAATGGCGCCACTTTAGCAGTTCAGACTTGAATCCTCCATCGATGAAGAGCTTGAACGCCTCGTTGCTTAAATGTGTGAGGCTCACTTTGCAGCACAGGAAGCAGCCAAGGAAATATCTTCAGACTTAAATCCTTGAAAACAAGGAAAGTAGAGATTGGAGATGCCATTGACGTTTCCAATAGCGCTCTTCTTGATGCCGAGAATAAAATTGAGAAGGCCAAGGAAATAATCAAAAGGGCCAATTTCTTCTATCCAAGGCTGAACCGGTGCGTTTTGAGGAGATCACTCGACTGGAGCAGTTCAAAACTCAAAATGATGAAGTCCTGCAGCAGGAGATAGCTCAGAGGGCAAGTCTGGCTGAAATTGAGGTTCGTTTGTCCCAAATAGCAAACTTTAATGAGGCCGAGTTGAGATCGCAGGCATTCATCAGAGCTGCTGAGGAGAGAAAGAACAAGCTGGCCGCCCTCGAAGAACGGATCAAGTCTTACAAAGCACCATCATAGCTTGTAATTCATGTATCCCTCTTCTTGTTGAATCAATAAAATTAATTTTATTTGACTTTTCTGTTGCATTTCTGACTTGTTTTATCTTCTGAGATCCAGTTATATTATAATCCTCAAAAGAAAGGAGATAATGGTATAGTCTTTCTATTGATACCATGCAAATATTGACTAATCTATTCAGAGGTTGACAACATGATAGAATTAGTTATTTGATAAATTATCACCAATAAATTTGAAAACTGACTTGATTCAAATCTCGTTGGGATAAAAGAAATGGGACAATGTGAATTTGAGGATCTTTGTTGTTCAGAGGTAAACATTAATATAACAGATTAAAGACCATGCATTAGTTATGGTGAGTTAGGCACCATAACCATTTGATAATTCCTACTGAACTAGGAGGATGAAGCCTAGAATTTGTTAGTTAAAGATGACAAATTAGACATGATTGATCGAAATTTTGTCATTCAGAGGTGATGATCTGGATATGATGACAAAAATGAAGGTGTTTGATTTTAGGGACCCATCTATTCAGAGGTGATAAACTGAATATGATAGACTAAGACAAGCTAAACTTCAAATTCGCTGCCTGAGATAGTCGTATTAACTTGGCAGCTAGTCACAAGAGACTACAAAGATAGATTGGATCTGGGGTCCTATTAGTTCAGATGTGGTTAACTGGATATGACCAAATAAGGGATCTCAGATTTGTAATCCGCTGTTCAGAGGTTTAATGTTAACATGACAGTAAGAACACCCAGCCTTGATAGAGGAAAGGAGAACAAAGCTATGGATTCATCTGTTCAAAGATGGTGAACTGGACATGACAATTAGAGTACCATAAAAAGGGGAGATCTAGGCATCCGTCGGTTCAAAGTAATATGGACGTAACCAATTGGAAGTTGCTAGACTTAGAGCCCTGCCGTTTAGAGGTAACAAACTGGATATAAAGGCAGAGGAATAGTTCGTACCGGACTGAAAGATAAGACTTGGTTATCTATTGGTTCAGAGGTATCATGGACATACCGATTGAGAAATCACCAAGCTCGAAATTTTTACCGTTCAGAGGTGGTAAACTGGATGTGACGGTAAAAATAAAGAATTCCTTTGGGGTAATAGGATTTGATCATAAATTCTGTGAGAAAATTGATATCTCCTTTGGATGTTATTTAGAATAAATTGTCAGAGGTATATTGTTAACATGACAATCAAGAGAGTCCATTGAGGACTTGGAAGGGAGATAATAGACTTTGAAGAAAGTCTACTATAAACTCGCTAGGGATTTAAGAAATATGAATCCCATGAAAGATTGTATGTCAGAGAACTCCGTGAGAATTTAAAACAAAATTTGTAAAATAGCCTGTCAGAGGTATAATGTTAACGTGACGAGGATTCGGTTACTGTTAGAGGTGTTTGAACATAACGACAATTTTGAGTAGACCTGTCATTCTATTGAAAAGAATGATAAGTGGAGTTTAATTTGCTGGGAATATCAACCAGATTCGCGGGAATGTTGGTTTTATCCGCCGCGGAATGTGTTAGCGTCTTACTACCAGAGGTTTAATGTTAACATGATAGGTTTGACTCGTGATTTATTTGCAAGGGAAATGAATATTATTTTATGTGGTCCTACTACTCCATAGACGGGAGTTGGTAGGTGATTTTGGAAAGGAAATCAAACGGGATCAGGTCCTTTAGAATTTTTAGCAAACCCTCAGCTGTCAACGAGTTTGATATGCCTTTACCAACTACCGTTTGAGTTGGGTTAGCCATGCTATTCCCCTCAGCATGATGAGTTGTCGAGGACTTATTTTGGATTAAGAGCCAACATTTTCCTCTATCCTCAGCCATTAGAGGCATTGGATCATTTTGTTACCTTGAGTAATGTAATGCTTCCCCTGGGTTTTTACTCTGTAGGTAAGCTAGGGATTAAGGGAGTGGACACAAATTCCGTGAGATCTTTATCTAGAGATTATCCTTCCTCGTGAAGTCTCTGTCGATCTTTATCTTGTTTCCATGTTGGAAAGGTTCATATTTTGATATGAACGTGAAAACAGTAGAAAGGTTCTACAAAAGGATGCTTCATGAACTTTCTTCAATGAGTTTGGCTTGATAAGTCATCAAATAAACTCATTCGATCTTCCATTCGATAGTTCAAACCTTTTGTCTTGGTGAAAGTTCGATCGATCGAACAAGAGTAGGGAGGTATATCACCATTGTATATAGAAAAGTTAGGCTAAATAAACCATCCTTCTAATTATAAAGAAGAATGCTTGAAACTATTACTTAGGCATGCTCGACTTCAAAATATGACCTATTCTTCTAAGCTGAAGGTAGGTACATATCTATACACTAGAAAAGAGTGACAAGGATAAAAATTTGACATTTTTCCTTTATCTTTTCTTCGATGTTTACATCATGCATCATAATATCACCCATGTTTGATCAACTCGGCGTTATTCGACCATGATGTGGCTCATTGAATGAGGAAGGAAGCTTTTTGGCGGCTCTTCCAAACATTTTGAATCCCGAACCCTAATCCATCTTTGTCATTGCCTCAATTTTGACATCATGCATAACCAATGTTCAATTGGTTCAGCGTCAATCGACGGTGATGTAATCTCATAATAGGACGGCTCCTGGATTAGAGAAGAGTGACAAGGCTAAAACCGAAGTTCATAACCTTGTATCTTATTCAATGTAATTAGTGTTCGATCGGCTCGACACTAGTTGACAGTAAATATGATCCATTAAAGAAAGAAGAAGCTTTTCTTTGGCGCTCTTCCAAATGTCTTGGATCTGAAAGTTCTGATCAGAGGTGTAATGTTAACTTGATCATAAGAAGGATCCTATCAAGAATAATACTTCTTCAAGAATCTTCCATTGATCGGCATCATAAGTGTATCACCGCCTGGGGTTATAAGGCGATATGCTCCATTTGAATAGACTATTTCTATTACGAACGGTCCTTCCCATTTGGGCTGAAATTCGCCTTTGATTTTGTGTGTTATAATCATGGATCATTTGACGGCTAAAACCAAATCTCCTTTTTGGAATACCCTTTGTTTAACCTTCTTATTAAAGGCTTTCGAGATTCGAGCTTGATACAACTCAGTGTGTTGTTGGGCTTGTAGCCATTTCTCATCTAGGGCTTCAAGTTATTGAAGACGTAACCGATCATTATCTTCTTTTGTCATCTTAGTTGCTAAGGCAATCCATAGTGATGGCATCTAGATCTCTAGCAGAATGACTGCTTCGCACCTGTATACCAGAGAAAAAGGCATATTGCCTGTCGGGGTTCGAACTATAATTCGATAAACCCAAAGACATTCACTAAGCTTCTCATTCTACTCTCGTTTGCTTGATGACATGAATTTCTTGAGTAGTTTAATAATTGTCTTGTTGAATGCTTCTGCCAACCCATAGCAGTAGGGTTATAAGCAGTTGATGCCACATTCTGAATCCAGTACTTATCGCAAAATCGATAAAATGCTTGGCTTGCAAATTGGGGACCATTATCATGAATAATCCACCTGGGGACACCAAACCGTTGAATGACGTGGTGTTTGATAAAGTTGACCACATTAGAAGTTTTAACTTCAATAAGTAGTATAGCCTTTGCCCACTTCGTGAAATAATCGGTTATTGCTATTATGAACCGATGACCTTTTGTTGACGAGGGGCTAATAGGTCCTATAACGTCAGTTCCCCACGCTTCAAATGGCCATGAAGTAACGATCAGATGAAGCAATTCTTGAGGTTGATGTATAAAGTCTGCATGGATTTGACAGGCTTTACACCTCTGTGTATATTTGATGGCATCAGTTATCATGGTTGGCCAATAATAACCAAGTCTGTATAATCGATCCTTGAGTTTTGACCTAGTTGACGAGCTCCGCATATACCATCACATACGCTTCTTTAAACACTTCTTGTGCTTCTGAATTAGAGAGGCCATGGAGTAGGATACCGTCATATGAACGACGATAAATGTCTTTACTATCGGTCATAGTAGAAGTTGAGAGATCTTCGTCGAACAGAAACTACTTCTTTAGGATCATCCAGCAATATGACATGCAAAATATAGTCAATAAGCGAGAACCGTCAATCTCTTGGTTCGAAATTCATTGAAGTTACATGGACTTCTTTAATTTCCAACCCATGCTTAGGACAAGCAAGGTGTCGAGTAGCCACTGCAAGATGATACGTTGTGTCGATCGATAAGGCAAATGTAGCTGCTAGTACAGCCAGAGCATCAGCCCTAGTATTCTGAGATCAGAACACATGACTGATGTAAAGTCATCAAATAAATTATCCATTTTGATGACTGCATGGTAATAAGGTACCAAATCTTCGTGATGAACCTCGTATTCTCCTTTAAGCTGATTAACAATCAGTTTTGAATCACCATATGCTTCAAGGTAATGTACCCCCATCTGAAGGCCGATAAGCAGAACATTGTATTCTGTCACATTGTTGGAACATGATTCCGTCAATGAAAACGCCCGAGGAAGGACATGATTTTGCGGTGAGATAAATGCAACCCCCACACCGACAATAGTCTTGCCTTTAGGACCTATTCTTGATGCTCCATCAAAGAACATTTGCCACACTTCATCTTCTGAAATCATATTAGATTCAAAAACCTGATCTGGAATATCTTCATGAAGTTTTGAGCTTTCTGGGACCTGATAAACTGCCAGAAAGTTTGCAAGCTCTTGACCCTTGACTGCCTTCTGAGGAACAAAAAGCATGTCATATTGAGACAAGAGGATGGCCCGCTTAGCTAATCTCGAGTTCAGCGATCATGGTTTCATTATGAGGATACGCAACAGATTAACTCTGAAAATGACATGTATGGTTTGGCCAAGCAAGTAATATCGTGTCTTTTGAACAGCAAAGATGAGAGCTAAATATTCCTATGCCGAGATTCGGCTCCTATCAGAGTCTTGCTCAGTAGTAAATGGCATGTTCATGGCCATCATCATTCTTTTGAACAAGCAGAGCACCAAGAGAATGGTCCATAACTTTCACATGAAGGAGGAATGATTGTCCTAATGTGGGAGCCACTACGACTAGGGATTTAGTGAGGTATCTTTTGGTATCCTCAAAGCTTCTTAACAGGCTTTATCCTATACGAAAGAAACACCCTTTTTCATAAGTCGGGTGAATAGTTGATAATGGCCTAAGAGATTTGTGATGAATCTTCTGATATAGGCTAACCTACCTTGCAAACCTCTAAGCTCTTTGAGATTCTTAGGTGGATGCACGTCCTGAATAGCTTTGACCTTATCGGGATCTAGATGAATTCCTTTTGTTGTGACAATAAATCCCAGAAACTTGCCACTTGAAACCCCCAAGAAGGACTGTATTGGATTCATTTTTAGATGATGGGCTCGCATTATATTGAACATTATTCTTAAGTCATGAAGATGATTGTTCTTATCGCGACTTTTGACAGCAATGTTGTCGACATAGCATTCCACCGTCTCTCGGAGGTAGTTGCAGAAAATTGTTCTCATCGCACGTTGATAAGTTGCTCCTGAATTTTTTAATCCGAAAGGCATCACGGTATAGCAGTATACCCCAACGATGTCCGAAATAAAGTATACTTCTCGTCTTTTGGGTACATCTTGATTTGATTGTATCCTGAGAAGCCATCCATAAAAGACATTCTCAAAGCCACATGTATTGTCAATCATGACATCAGTGATGGGTAATGGGAATTCGTCTTTAGGATAGGCTGCATTGAGATCGCGGTAGTCAATACAGACCCGAATTTTTTCATTATTTTATGAACGAGGACAATATTAGCAACCCAGTCCAGATGTTGATCCTCCTGTATGAAACCACATGCGATGAGTTTATGAACTTCAGCTTCAATAGCTCCCATAATATCCGGGCAAAATCGTCACTGCTATTGCTTGACTGGCTTAACGTCAGGCTTAATGTTCAGATGATGCATGGCTACTTGCGGATCAAGTCTGGCATATCTTCGTAATTCCATGCAAAGATATCGATATACTCTCGTACAAGTGCTATCAATTCTTCTCTCTCTGTAAGTGATAAACCATCACTTATAGAGATGGGTTTAGGGTGATCTTGACTATCCAAATTAACCTGAATCACTCTGTCCTCAGTAGGCGATTCGCATTGTTCAAATCGCTTTTCCTACTGAAAATCTAGCTGCTGAGCCCATGGCTCAGCATCGAATGTTTCAATAGCCTCCTCGTGCTCCAATCGATTGATTAAAGTCATATTAACGGAGAGATTTTTGAAAAGCATCCCTGTACTAACATCCGACTCCCACTCAGATGAAGAGGCAGAACGTGGCGGGATCGATTCGTTGTCTTCGGATTGGAACGACGTAGGAGGTGGAGGTGTAACATTTTCCAACCCCCTGTTTGTTTTATCATAGTAATTTGCCGGTTTCCCTTCTGGTACAAAATTACGTAGAAAATTGCGTCGTTCTTTTCTAAAGTTCAAGCCATTCCCATGCTGTAGGGTGTATCCCATTTTTCCTATCATATGCTGTGTTGATCGTGCATAATGGAAGAATTGTGGAGGTTCTGAGTCTGAACTTGAATCTATAAGCACAGACCATCGCAGTTGGGCCCTACTGAATACTCTCGGTGATTGACTCTTTTTGGATGGAGGGACCATGAAGACCGACCCTTCCGCATACTCCACAGATATACTTGTCATGATTAGTTTGTGCAAAGGTATGTGTAGAGGGCTATTATCAATAGATTCACACAATTCAACACTCACAGGATAATCAAAGATAATATTCTCATTAATTACCCACTCATCATCATCCCCAGAGGGATTCTTACATTGAGGATTATTGAAATATACTACAATTGATTCATAGGCCAAAGTAGCTTGCATGTCTTCTTCAGACTCCGCATCTACCTCGTTATCGCTGTCTTTGTCATCTGGCAATGGTTCTTTTGATGCTTTATTAGATTCCTGATAATGGAGAGCAGCAGTAAAGTAATTTTTTACTCCTTTGAGTGATTTTTTTTCAGGGAACACCATTCATACCGTTGCATCGTCTTCTACGTACTTGAAGCATTGGTGCAGAGTAGAAGGAACGATCCAGTTAGCATGGATCCAAGGTCGTCCTAGTAATAAGTTATATGACGCGCCATCATCAATAACATAACATGTCACTTCTGATTTCAGGTCTCCGGTTCGGCAACGGAGTCGAATCTTTCTGAGTGGGTAACTACTCCCTGCATTAAAACCGTATGTCGTAGTAGTCATTGCAGACAGCCGATAAAGCGGTATACCAAGGAAGTAGAGAATCCTTTTGGGAATAATGTTAAGTGCGGACTCTGAATTAACCTGTATCCTTTCGATGCACTTCAAGCCGATATATCCAGTATAGTACAAAGGTCTATCGTGTTTATTGTCTTTGAGGAGCATGTCCTCGGCAGTGAAAGTGATAGCATGCACTTTCGACTGTACATGAGACATTAAGAACACAAAGGTTAAGTGTCATCTCTAGGGATTTCTGGCATATGTGTCAGAAATGCTTTTGAATTAGCCAGTGCGTCCCTGAGTGCCTCTCTTGTCTCTTTTGAGAGGCGAAGTAGCTCGTGTATGGTGATACGAGCTGGAATATTAAGCTGGGCCAGTATATCAAAGCGGAAATGGATGTCAAGTCCTGGGCCTGAAGGTTTCTTCAAGACGCGGTCAAACCGAACCTTTTTCTGCTTCTCTTTCCCTGAGGTTTGGACTGAGGTTGAAACGGGTAGTTCCACTGACGTCGTTGGCTGCTGTATCTCATTAGTAGTTTTCTCATACTGTTTCAAGTATAATTTTCCTGACCGAGTACCCATTGGCTGGGGTACATCAGCTTGTGCTGTGTAAGCATATCTCTCGTTTTCGGAATCACTGAGAGAGGCTATTGTTACATTGTCATCCTCTGGTAAGACAGAGATAACATTGCAGGATCTCCCTTTTGACTTGAATTTTTTGAATCCCACTGTTCGTCTTGCGCGTGGTCTGGGTGCATCCACATGATTTCCCTTGTTTTCAATGTCAAGAGAACGGGACCCTTAGCCTCTTGCTGTTTAGCTGAAGGATCATTTATCTCCAGCCGTGCCTCAGGGATTAGGAAAGACCTATCAGGAACTGTGACCTTCGGCATCGTGCTGAATTCAAGAGCCACCATGTTTGCAGTGACCTTCTTTTGTTCTGACTTTAAAGTCAGAACTCTAACATCAATCAAAGCCTAGATTTTGTCCTTGAGGACAAAACACTTGTTAGTAGAATGATGAACCATCCTATGAAAAAGACAATAATTGGGATCATTTATGCGTCCCATTTTGTTAGGGCGTCGAGCCTCTGGCAGCTTCAACTTATTCCCTTTTTGGAGCAAGTGAAATATTGTAACCACCTGCTCATCCTTGAAGTAGTACTATTTCAGAGGAAACTTAAACTCCTGATTATTGGTGCCGCTCTTCTTGGTCTTCGGAGGGGCTTCTCTTTACAATTCCACAGACATAGTCTCTTTCCCTTTGATTTGGGAAGATTGTGCCATCTCGCTGCGCCCTTTATTATTCATACCCCATTTGCTTTTGGGGTAAATGGCTCAAACTTTTGAGCTAACTTCTCGCTATTTCAGCTTGCTCAATCAGTTCTTTCCAGGTATGAGCCTTGATAGCTCCCATACGAATCTCCACTTGGTCTAGGAAATTATGCCAACAACATATGCAATAGCATTCCAGCTGGACACATTAGAGATAAGTTTCTGAACCATTCAATGTAAACACGGACAGTTTTCTCCTTTGCTCTACACAGTGGAGAGGAGTTTATCCATGGTCACCTCAGTGTCATCCTCGTAAAAATGAGAAAGGAACCGGGTCTCTAAATTGATCCAGGAATTAATGGAGCCTAGTAGAAGGCTTCTGAACTAATCGAAAGCTACTCCTTTAAGAGTACCGATAAATAGTCAGCCATAACTCATCATATCTATGACATTACCGGTCTGAGACCGAAAGTAATAGATATGCTAGTTTGGATAGCTTTTACCATCATACGTATGTAATGTAGGTGGTTTAAACTTTGGCGGGTATGGTACTGAGTCCCATTCAAGTGGATAAGGACGAGTCATGCCTGCCTTCTTTAATTCATCCCTCTGAGCTAAGGATGCGACCTGAGCCTGGATGCCTTTAGAACTTCGACATCGGTGGAAGAGCTTTCCTTTGACTTCTCAGTCTTAGATTGCTCATTATCATTATGTTCCTCTTCATTATGATTGCTCCCGATATCATTATTATTCTTATTGGTAAAGAGTTGAGCAAGCATCTGTTGGATGTTATTAAGGCTTCATGTTGAGCCTTGGAAGTCTGCTCTTGAGCTTCCATCCCTCGGCAGAGGTTATCATTGCTATTATCAGCCATATGCGCCAATACTCTGGCTGTTTGTACCGAGGTGACTGTTGCTGAAGAGGCATAGCCACTAGCTTCCCCTTCATCGTCGGACCATTGGAATAAACTTTTCAATGGTTCAGGTGATAGCAACCCATTTGAAGAAGATGGCTACTCATAGTTTAGGGTATTGCAACCCTAGATCTGGTGCCTTGGAACACACCATCCTCTCTTACTAAGACTGGCCCAAACCAGGGCTATAGTCTGGGTCTGAAGAACTGAATGAAGGGGAATTAGCATCGCACTACCCACGTCTGCTCCTGAGCGGTTCACGTCCCCTTCCAATCACATTGATAGATGCGAAGGGTAGATCTGTTAGGTTTTCATGATACTTGATAGGAGCTTGAACTGATAGTTGGTCGAAAATCGACTGTCGAACTGGAATAGTGGCGGAACTGTCAGTTGGTAATAGTCCTAGTCAGCAATGGACTAAATGGACTATTACCAACTGACATCCCACTTGTCCACAACAAGAGGGAGAGGTATGGAGTTGTTCTAACTTCCGTTTGTTAGTTAGGAACTCTCGTAGATCAGTTTTAACCAAGCTTACATGATCCAGCTTGGGTGCTTGAGAAGATTGTTCAGGCTGGGGACCTCTAGCCCTGAAGCTTCTGAAAATCACCCTATTAAGCAGGTTAACTTCACTTGGCGAAGTCAGACGTGTAGCTCCTCTGTGAGGCGCGAGCTTAGTCTTAGAGGATTTTGGAGCTGAAGTTACCGTGACTTCATGTTCAGCATGTCGTGGTGCTTTGTTCTTGGCACTGCCGCGAAGGTGGCTGGCACCGGAGAGTGCTTCAGTTCTACCTTCGCGGCTAAGAGCTTTGTTAGCACCCTTAGGTACCGGGACTATATTAGCCACGCCATCAGTAACTTCGCACGAAGTTATGGTGACTTTGCTTTTAGCACGCTGAGGTGCTTTGCGCTTTGCCTTACTGTGAAGGTATTTAGCACTACAGAGTGCTGCAGTTCCAGCTTCACGGCTGAGAACTTTGTTAGTACCCTTAGGTACTAACGCTATGTTAGTGACGCCATCAATGACTTCGCTTGTAGGGGTGAGGTTGGCACTAGGGGCCAATGCTTCCAAACTGGGCGAAGACAGTGGCATCGACTTGGCCTCGCGGCTAATGTTGGTAGTGGTGCCAAACCATATAGGAATCTTGCCTTTCTCTTTGCGTGATAGGCGAAATTGTGTTGAAACTTCGCCTGAAACTTTGCACGAAGCCTTCTGCTTCGCCCTCCACATCTGCTTAGGAAGCGAAGTTTTAGGTTCGCAGGGAACCTGTCTAGCCTTACGTGAGACGCTTTTAGCCTCGGTTGAGGATGAGCGGAGTTGGGACGAGGCTCGTTCAGTTGCTCGCCTAGTTAAGGCTGGCTTTTGTTTTGTAGCCACTGAAGCCTTGGCCACAGAAACCTTCCTGTTCTTTCGAGTGTGGAGCACTGGGCTACTCCCCAGAGAGTAATTTTTTAAATTTTTCTTGGTTAAAATGAATGGCCAAGTTTTCAACAACAACGGGCTTAATATTTTAACCGTTGCACTGCGACATCGTCTCCTTGTTGCACCAGAAGACTGAATTCCCCAGCGAAGTCGCCATCTTATTTTCCATTTAAAATAATCGGGGAAAACTTACAAAAATATTGAGGAGCAAAATTACAAGTAATTCGAAAAGATTATAAATAGATCTCCTCTGAGATTTCTGGTGAAGTATACCAGTAGAAATCTGATCAGCGTGCGATCATTTTATCCGTTTGATGGTGCAATCGATCAGATGATCAAGTTGCCTCCTAGTAGGATTTTTCTTCTCACTTGGTTTGGGAAATCGAATATTTGGAAGCAGAAGATCAAGAGAACCCTTTTACTAAGATTCTACTCTTGAATTTAAGCCAATCTCCTCTCTATAGCTCGCTCTTTGTCCGTGACCCCCTTTGTTTTTGGCTCAGCAAGGGACTATTTATAGTCAAAATGGGATGTAACCACCCCCTTGAATTTAGTAATACTGAATCAGTCTTTAGCTTCACGCGAGGCTGCAAATGACCTTACGCTCCTTGTGAACTTCCACCGAAGCTAGAGGGTTCTTGGGGAAGCCATGCTACCGTTGTGGCTTAATTGTCTCCACTTAATGTGGGATGAAGTGGGTGGATATAACCGCCCACTTAAAGTGGCGTTAACCCACTAAATTAGCGGGGTTCACCCATTAATCCCTCGTGGGATTTTGAAATGGTCAATTTGATGACCTGACAAAGCTTACTGTGGAGCTAAATCATGCAAAGCTAAGACTTGGCTCATAACTTTAGGCGAAGTTATCTTCAGAGCCTTATGCGAAGCTAAGACTCAGCCATAGCGGAGATATGACTCAGCTCATAGCCTCAGGCGAAGTTACCTTCAAGGCTTGGTGTGAAGTTAAGATTCGGCCCATAGTAGGGCTAAACCTCAGCCATAGAGGAGATAAACCCTTTTTCTCTTCCAGTGAAGCTAGGGATGAAGCTTCTAGCGCGAAGCTCTTGGGTCAGCCTTTGGCGAGGCTCAGTGGGGAGCTTCAAACAAAGCTAATAGTTAGCCTCAAAGCGAGGCTACCAAGAAAACTTTGGGTAAAGCTGTAAATTAGCTCTATTTGGATTTATAACAAGGCTAAGTGTTGAGCTAACTTAGTATCTAAGGCCTGCTTGGGGCTCTTCAAAGACAACTTTGGCTTACTGTTTGCTTCACTAGATCAGTAAGGTCCAAGTCGCTGCTTTGTCCGTAGTCGAGAGCTTACCTTCTACTTATCTTTTATAAATGTCGATAAGTTAGACATTGTTCAGATCGGTTGAAGATAAATGTGAGAGTTTTATCTTTTTAGAGCGTCAACAAATGCCATGTATGCTAATGTGTACACTTGTGCACATTGTGGATGCATGGGCCACCTTGCAAAGTTTTGTTATGATAGATTACATAATTCAAATTTTGCAAATAAGTTTGTTTGGGTTAGGAAAGGTGCTAACACCCATGGATTCAAGAAAGTGTGAGTACCAAATCTATCCCTATTATATTTGATGTAGGTGTGGGCTCTCACATGACATGAGACCGTTGGTGCCTTGATGGTGGATGCGTTTCAAACTCAAAAATCATATCTATAGATGCATCACTTTCAAGGGATGTTTGGTGGAAGAACCACCATGGTTTGGAAACCTAAAGACTAGTTCTATTGTTTTAGTAACTATCTCTAACTCTTTATTTTGTTTATACATTAATATTGATATTTTAGATTTATTGATTTTTATGCTCATTATGTTTAAATGCAATGCCTATCAAATTTGTGATATACATAGATAGTTTTTGAGATACACCCATGCTCATATGGATTCATATTTTTGTGTTCTCACTATTATTTAACTAATATATATAACCTAGTTCTAATAGCACATGCATTTAGCCTAATGATCATGTTTTTGTGATTTATATTTTGATTACTTGTTTAGATGCAGTTTACATTAAAACTTGTGTTTATGCTTGTGTAATTAGTGAGCTGCACTTAATTATCATATGTTTGTTCTTCATTACTCATTTGTACTCATTACATATACTTGTATAACCTTGTTTTGATGATTCTTACATCTTTACTTATTTTTTCTTATTTTGTACTTGTTTTCGTATTTTGCTTCATGTATATGTTAATTTTGTCCAAAATATTAGGTGTACATATTTATCCTAAAGTCACTTGCTTTTCATGCAATATTCTATTATGGACTCACTTATGTTTTGGATATGTATGTATACTTTTAGTTTTGACAAAACATACATATACCTTAAGTTTGTTTTATTTTTGATGAAAATTAAAAAAAATTTCCTCATAGTTTCATGTCTTGATGATAAAAGAAATTTCTTTGTTTTATTTGAGCTTCACTGTCTTATTCTCCTGATTTTATTGATTATATGATTTTTGTACACTCTATATATCTTTTATTTACTCATGGTTTTGACTCATGAGCCTATATGAGCTTTATCGATTTTTGAGTGTCAGTTCTCATGCAGTTTTCATATATTATGGAATATATATTTGTTTTATTCCTTACTTGAAGGATTTCGTACTAGTTTTCAAAATTATCATAAAAATAGTTTCGTTATTCTTCAATTTTGTAGAGTTTTCAAATATACTAAAAGTATTTTCAAATCATATTTTTGAAAACCCTACCAACCCAAGGGTGGTAGGATGGACGACCATGTCTTGTACATCCTCATTAAAAATCTATTTAAACATGTGCATGATTAGGGTGGTAGTTATGAGTTATATATGATCTTAATGAAAATTCATTTTTGCATACTCATATTTGTTTTCTATATGTATGCAGCTTAATTTCAACTAATATTATATTGCTCTGATCATACATACATATAGATATTTTTCTTGTGCTTATTTTACAATGTCCATACATTTTTTTGGCACAAACTGATTTTATCCTAAGCTTTATGTTCTTAATGATATTTGATTTCTTTACAAGCTTATGCATTATTTTCATTGGTATTTCATAAAGGGATAGAAAATTCTTATTTTATCTTTCAATTGGTTTTATTTTCTATTGGTATCTTACTGATTGGTCACTAATACTGCACATTTAATATCATATTCTCCTACTTATTATAGAATAAACTCTACATTTTCCTAATTAAATGTTTAATTTATTTGCAGGCCCATTCCTAAAGGAGAGTGAAGAGAAATGAGCCCAAAAGCCCACTAAATCCTGACTTAATTCAGAATAAATTCGAAATCAAGGAATCAGGGCTAAATCTTGGCATATCAGAGAAGTTGAAAACTGGTTGAGAAGAATCCTCCTGAATCGATCGGTTGAAGCCAAGGATCAAAGGCCATTTCGTCAAAATCCCGGACATAAACTGCAAATCCAGATAAAGATAATTACAAATCAAGAAACCAGGGAGCACCACCAACAGGGTGTGGCCACTTGGCCACACCCCGGCCGCGGAAACGCGGCCAAAGTCGCGTTTTCGCGGCTCTGTTGGAGAGTTAGGGGAGCGTTTGCTCCCCCTATCTTCATATGATCCTGTAGGTGGGATTTTGCCTATAAATACTGGGATTTTCAGAGCCTCCAGGGGACGACCATGCAGAGATAGGAATTAGTCCAGTTTTTCACTCTTTGTAGTATAGGTTTTTGTTTTCTTTTTATGTAATTTTAATTTGTATGTAAGCTTAGGTTAGATTGAGATTCATGTAAGTAAGAGAGAGAGGCTTATGTTGAGAGTGAAACCGATGTACCCTCCTCCTTTCTTCCATCGTGTCTGCAAGGAATAAAAGGTAATTTTTTTTTATGTTCGTCTTTACTTTTGTTTTCTCCTTCTTCTTTCTACTTTACCTCTTTTGGTTTTGATGAGCATGCAAGTGAATCCAGAAGCATTAGTATAACAATGTTTGTGTGAGTGCCAACGATAATTCATAATGATGTTCTCCTTCTCAAGACTCCGTATCATTTCATTCTTGTTCGTCTTGATGATGTAATGCGACTGGGGACTGAGTTCGATCTTATGGCTTATGCGTTGAACGCCTCCGAAGCAAGGTAGAACATGCAAGGGTTTTAGGTAAGTCAACAACCAAACTAGGTAAGTATTTCTTTAATCTTCTTTCTTTTCTTTTATTTCTTTAGTTTAGATCACCAACACCCACTTCTTTCATCACTCCTTTTTCATTTCTTTATAAATAATCATTCTCCATTTTTCTCCATCTTCTCTATTTATCGCTTTCTTTCTAACTTAACTATAACTCTTTTTCTCTTTTCTTTTTACGAACCAAAGAAGAACTTTAACCAAACTTTGTATCTTAAAAGAAAACTTACTAAAAAGCTTCCATCGCTAGTCCCTCTTTGTGGATCACGACCCGCATAGCCCCGCATAGCCACTTGCTATCGCGGTAGAATTGAGCACTTGCACATCTCTATTTTAAAGTTCTGAAATACTGTATTTTTGTGCAGGTTCAAACTCAATTAAATTTTGGCGCCGTTGCCGAGGAGGAACAGTAAGTTACTCTCTTTAAAGTTTACATTTTTGGTTAAAATTCTTTTTGTTTTTTTTCTTGTACAGATTTAACAACAAGGAATATCTGTTGCAGTGGACATATAAGTGGCCTTAGACTCTGCTTAAGCAAGCAGAG
This sequence comes from Agave tequilana, assembly GCA_038442645.1. Classification (NCBI taxonomy): domain Eukaryota; kingdom Viridiplantae; phylum Streptophyta; class Magnoliopsida; order Asparagales; family Asparagaceae; genus Agave; species Agave tequilana. Next base: position 21,111 of record JAVJIF010027809.1, read on the forward strand.
CCAAGAAGCCCTCAGATTTGCTACATTCCAGTGGCAAAATTGAGTGAAATACTAACCTGTATTTTTGCAGGTTTGCTAAATTGAAAATCTGAATATCTGTAGCATTTATTTCCTTATTTGATTAACTCTATTTACTTTCTAACCTCAACAGTAAAATGATGATTGTAAATGCTAAAATGATTTAGACTTTGCATTTAGGCACGTGTCTATTTCATTTCATTTTTTATTTACTGTTGAAGAGTGCTGGAGCCAAGGTATGTGTGCATAACATTTAGTATAAGGTTCATTCTTGTATGATTGCTTGAATGTTTTTTTTTTCTATATACTTGTACACTGCACTAAATTGACTTAAGGGCTTGTCCTATAAACAAGATAAGGTGGAGAAGTCATTACCCTCCCTTATCTCACAAACAATCTCCTCACTCACTAACCCAAACCTAACTAAAAATGAGTAGACGTTGGCCCTAGGGACATCTCGGACTCAATTAGGAGATTATCCTAAGGGGAAAAGGTGTTGGAATTTGACTCTTGCTAAATCAGTGTCTAGAAAGGGGATTAAGGGCTGAAAACTCGAAGGTTGGTGGTTATTTAATTAAGGAACATCTTTGACGGAAAACCTCCCACCAATCTTGCCCTGACCTGGCTGATTAGCTTGTGGTCAAAGTCTGCATTATACCTCCCGTGGACAGTCTAACCAGTTAGGAGTCGTCTAGGTCATAGGTCTGCCCTAACTTAGTTTAGAATTTTTTCTTTTTTGTTTGCTTATTTGTTTATTTTTTGTTTGTATTTTATTGTGTGATATGGCTTATAACAAGAATTTTTTAAATTTTAATAGTAATCCATATTACATACCAACTTCTTTTTCGGATATTACCAACCCGGCTTATCATAACTTTGACCAACATAGTGTGCCGGATTGGTCTTATCCGAATCAATATAACCCATGCTCCCAATCTTATAACCATAATTTCCATAATAATTTCAACTCTTCACAGAGTTAGTGGGGATTCACCTCCCCTGAGTCTAATTTTCGACCAACTTGTCCCCCTTATCCACCTTGTCCACAATATTTCCAAGATTCATACTCAGTTCCACCAGTCCAAAATAGAAAACCATCAATTTTGAAAATGAGTATGCGTGAGTCCAAATAAAAATCACAAAATCTGAAAGACTCACAATTTCACCACGAATTCCAAAACAACACTTCATCTTTTCAAGACCAATCGCAACAAAGCGATGAACCTATCAACTATGAAAAGATGCTTGAAGCCATGACTCAGGCTCAAAACGCTCGTAATCACGACATAGATATGATGGTCCAATCTCTATGTTCTCACCGTTTGACCAGTTCTGATGTCAGTAACCATTCTGTTAGAGCCAAAGAGTCATGTTGTTTTGGAACACAATGTTCCATTTCAGCACAATCATTTGAACTTGCCCAAACTATAAATTTTGAAAGTTACATTGACAGTTTGGCAAGTTATCCCTTTCCTGAAATTGAACTTGAAAATGAATATGATCATGAATCTCAACTTAGTGATTCAATTTTACTTCCTGATTCAATTATGACTCCGGTGTCTTCACCTGATTTCAACCTTTTTCCCAAGTCAATATTAGATCCTGTGCTAATTCATCATGAAATTGAATCACCCATCTTTGATGATCATATTGAACTTGACCAATTTTACACTTTTGAAAGTCCTATTGACAAATTGGAAAGTTCTCATTTTTTGACATTGAACTCAATGAGAAAGGTGACCTAGATTCTCAAATCTATGATCCAGTTCAAATTCCCGAATCAATATTGACTCCTGTTTTGTTACCCAACTTGAATAATATTTTAGAGTCAGTTTTGATTCCCACACCTATCATTCTTGAACTTGAATCACCAATATTAAGTCACATTCTATTGTTGAAAAATAAATGTGGACTTGAGTTTCAACTTCTTGACTTGGACCCGCTTCCTGAACCAATCTCGACTCCTGAACCTTTACTTGACTTAAGTCACCTTCCTGAGTCGGTATTAGTTCCTGTACTTCCTGAGTCCAAGTCAATCATTCTATCTTTTCACACTCCATTTTGGGACAAGGCGGTTGACAAATTTGACTCCGAAATTAATTATAAAAATTGGAAATTAGATGGGGTTAAATTTTTAATAAAAATCCTTCATGGATACATCATTTTAATGGATTATATTAAAGAGATTTTTGGTGGGTTCCTCCGAACTCCACGAAAAGTCGATTGGGCCGCATTTCGTGGACCAATCAGACCACCACCGGAACCACCACCTTAAGGTAGTATCTTCCTTTCCTTTCTTCTTTTTCATGCATCTATGCATTAATTCATACATTGAGGACAATGCATGAGATAGGTGTGGGGGAGGGTCTAACATAACTTAGGTTTTTTCTTTTAATTAAAACAAAAAAATTCTTTACTTTTAAAAACTTTTTGAAAATGGAAATAATATTTTGACATATTTTTTTATAAGAAATTAAGTCAATTTTAAGGAATAGGAAAATCAAAATTAGGATTTCTTAAACTTGGTTAAAATAAGATCATTTGTTTGATTTTAAGGATAGGAAGATAATTTGTCAAAGTAATTTAGTCTTGATCTTTACCTTAATGAAATATGCATATTTCATACACTTACACACTTAGGGTTCAAAAATAAAGATTCTTATGCCTTATAAAAAATATTATGAAAAAGAAAAAAATATATAAACAAATCTAATTATTGATTAGCTATGTGCTTTGGCCTAAGCAAGCCTTAATATTTATGCAAAAGATAATTAGATAAGTTTGAGAAAAAAAGTGTATATATAAATCCTTTGATTAAGCTGGGTATTTATGCCTCATGAAGCATAAGTATTCACGCCTAAAAGGGGTTCATATAATAAAATCCTTAGTTTTGTGGCCTTGTTTGCTCGAATCCTTAAGTCCTTGGGGTGTTTTCTCACCTGGTGCCCTAAGACCGTTTGGTTTAAGAGTCATCGATTAAAGGCTCGTTACATGGGCAAATTAGAAAGCCTAATAGGAATAAGGAATAATACCACAAAAAATATATATATACATATAAATAAATAAGGCATAAGAGTAAGAGTTAATGAACTCTTAGTCAAAATTTCACGATCACAAGGTGCATAAGACTTAGGGTAAAGTAATAGATTAAATGAGAAGTACAATTTGACTCCTTACTTAGATTGATAACAAATTTTTGAATAGAGACTAAGTTTAAGAATGAAAATTTTAGTTTTCCTATAACTTATAGATTACTTAAGTCTTACAATTATATTTCAAATATTTTTCTCTTTAAATGTTTTTCAAAAATACTAACTCTTTATTTCTCTTTCTTTATGGATTTTGTGGGTGTAATCCACTGAAAACCCTCACGAGACAAAATTCGTCCTCTAGGAGAAACCTAGAGGTTTAACGGCTTATTATACATGCTCAGTGTAATCGCGTGACCTGCGAAAGTGGTCTAATAATTCTTAGTATAGTTTAGTTGTTTTGCTCGAGGACGAGCAAAAGATAGGTATGGGAGTGTGATTGGTCATATCATATTCTCCTACTTATTATAGAATAAACTCTACATTTTCTTAATTAAATATTTAATTTATTTGCAGACCCATTCCTAAAGGAGAGTGAACAGAAATGAGCCCAAAAGCCCACCAAATCCTGACTTCATTCAGAATAAATTCGAAATCAAGGAATCAGGGCTAAATCTTGGCATATCAGAGAAGTTGAAAACTGGTTGAGAAAAATTCTCCCTGAATCGATCGGTTAAAGCCAAGGATCAAAGGCCTTTTCGTCAAAATTCCAGACATAAACTGCAAATCCAGATAAAGATAATTACAAATCAAGAAACTGGGGAGCACCACCAACAGGGTGTGGCCACCTGGCCACACCCCGGCTGCGGAAACGCGGCCAAAACCGCGTTTCCGCGGCTCTATTGGAGAGTTAGGGGGAGCGTTTGCTCCCCCTATCTTCATATGATCCTGTAGGTGGGTTTTTGCCTATAAATACTGGGATTTTTAGAGCCTCCAGGGAACGACCTGTTGGCCCAAAGGCCATTAGCCCGATATTTTGATGATAACAAACCATATTTAGTTATGTGTTTAACAATTTTGTTTAAAAGGATTTCAGGTTAAAACAAGTTGATTTGACGGCTCCACAATCAAGACTCACAAGTTTGGACGTCGCTAAAAGATTTGCATTCCCAAGCCAAGCACGGTAGAAAAGCTTCGGGATCAAGACATTGAAGAAAAGTTCAAGATTTGTATTTTACTTTTCTTTTTTAGAGATTTTTGTCAAAACCTAGATGATAGAGGTAGATTATTTGGGATTGTCACTCACACACACTTAGTTTGCTTCATGGCTTCAAACTTAGTTTTAGAACATGGCTTCAAGAATTTTATTTCTAACTTAGTTTTAGAAATATCATGTTTTGGAAAAGCAATTTTAACAAAAACTAGCTTTTATTAAAAAGGATTTTTTATCAAAATGATTTAACATGTTTGAGTATTGATATATGATCATACTCTTAGTTTTATGAGGTCTAGAACCTCATATATAGATCCCTAAACCAAATCCTTCAAACCAAAATTTTCCTTCTTTCAGAATCTGTTTTATCAGATCTGACAGAGGCCGGTCGACCGACCCTGTCGACCGACGTGCACGGCTGTGCATGTGTGCACGTCGGCCGACCGCTCGGGTCGACCGGTCACTTGTCAGTGCTCTCTGTCTGTTTCGGTCGACCGGGCGGCCGACCGCTTTCCTCGAACGGGCAGAAATATGACCGTTGACGGTCGACCCGCCCGGTCGACCGGCAGTTGTCAGAAGATCTGACAACTCCAACAGCTCTATTTTCTGACAGATTTTTGTTGGGATCTTACCCCAACGAATTTCTCTGGCTGTTACCTAGTCTTTTCATCCCCTATAAATAAGTGGTCATTTCAACATGATAAGATATAAGATTTACATTTGATATTTATAAAGTTTTCAAAAGCCTTTTTAGAAAAGATTTTCAAAGCCAAAAATTTCCAAACATCTACTTGAAGCTAATCCCTCTACTTCACTCTAGTCTTTTGCACTTCACAATCCCAAGTTCTACTTCTACATATTGGTTATAGGATTGTGCTAAGTAAGCTATTTGTGATCAAGTGTGATCATCTTTCTTATTGAGCGAAGTTGTAGAGGCATCGGCCTCAAGCGAGCTAGTGTGCTCCAAGTGGTGTTGCGGCATCACGAGAGATAGGACAAGTTGTCCTTGTATTGGAGATCTAGTGGGATCAACAATAGTGAAAATCCTTCAAGTGTGAAGGCGGGGACGTAGAGCGTGGCTCGAACCTCGGAAACATATCCTCGTGTTTGCGTTTGCTCAAATTTCTCTAAACTCAAACTCTCTTTATTTCTTGCACTAATTATTGTCTTTTATCTTGCAAGCATTTTAATTTGAGCATTTTGTTAAGTAGATTTTTAATTCCGCATTATTGCCATATTTCATATAGCCATCACCTATTCACCCCCCCTCTAGGTGATTTCACGACCATGCAGAGATAGGAATTAGTCCAGTTTTTCACTCTTTGTAGTATAGGTTTTTGTTTTCTTTTTATATAATTTTAATTTATATGTAAGCTTAGGTTAGATTGAGATTCATGTAAGTAAGAGAGAGAGACTTATGTTGAGAGTGACACCGATGTACCCTCCTCCTTTCTTCCATCATTTCTGCAGGCAATAAAAGGTAAATTTTTTTTATGTTCGTCTTTACTTTTGTTTTCTCCTTCTTCTTTCTACTTTACCTCTTTTGGTTTTGATGAGCATGCAAGTGAATCCAGAAGCATTAGTATAACAATGTTTGTGTGGGTGCCAACGATCATTCATGATGATGTTCTCCTCCTCAAGACTCCGTATCATTTCATTCTTATTCGTCTTGATGAAGTAATGCGACTGGGGACTGAGTTAGATCCTATGGCTTATGCGTTGAACGCCTCCGAAGTAAGGTAGAACATGCAAGGGTTTCAGGTAAGTCAACAATCAAACTAGGTAAGTATTTCTTTAATCTTCTTTCTTTTCTTTTATTTCTTTAGTTTAGATCACTAACACCTACTTCTTTCATCACTCCTTTTTCATTTCTTTATAAATAATCATTCTCCATTTTTCTCCACCTTCTCCATCTATCGCTTTCTTTCTAACTTAACTGTAACTCTTTTTCTCTTTTATTTTTAAGAACCAAAGAAGAATTTTAACCAAACTTTGTATCTTAAAGAAGACTTACAAAACAGCTTCTTGAGGAGGAGAACATCTTCATGAATTATCATCGGCACTCACACAAACATTGTTATTCTAATGCTTCTGGATTCACTTGCATGCTCATCAAAACCAAAAAAGGTAAAGTAGAAAAAGAAGGAGAAAACAAAAATAAAGATGAACATAAAAAAAAATTACCTTTTAATGCTTGCAGACACGATGGAAGAAAAGAGGAGGGTACATCGGTGTCACTCTCAATATAAGCCTCTCTCTCTTACTTACATGAATCTCAATCTAACCTAAGCTTACATACAAATTAAAATTACATAAAAAGAAAACAAAAACTTATACTATAAAGAGTGAAAAACTGGACTAATTCCTATCTCTGCATGGTCGTCCCCTAGAGGCTCTGAAAATCCCAGTATTTATAGGCAAAACCCCACCTACAGGATCATATGAAGATAGGGGAGCAAACGCTCCCCCTAACTCTCCAACAGAGCTGCGGAAACGCGGCTTTGGCCGCGTTTCCGTGCCAGGGTGTGGCCAGGTGGCCACACCCTGTTGGTGGTGCTTCCCGGTTTCTTGATTTGTAATTTTCTTAATCTGAATTTGCAGTTTATGTCCGGGATTTTGACGAAATGGCCTTTGATCCTTGGTTTCAACCGATCGATTTAGGGAGGATTCTTCTCAACCGGTTTTTAACTTCTCTGATATGCCAAGATTTAGCCCTAATTCCTTAATTTCGAATTTATTCTGAATTAAGTCAGGATTTGGTGGGCTTTTGGGTTCATTTCTCTTCACTCTCCTTTAGGAATGGACCTGCAAATAAATTAAACATTTAATTAAGAAAATGCAGAGTTTATTCTATAATAAGTAGGAGAATATGATATTAAATGTGCAATATTAGTGACCAAGACTAAATATTAGATTTGTTAATATATTTTTTCTTTTTCATAATATTTTTATAAGGCATAAGAATTTTTTATTTTTGAACCCTAAGTGTGTAAGTGTATGAAGTATGCATATTTCATTAAGGTAAAGATCAAGACTAAATTACTTTGACAGATTATCTTCCTATCCTTAAAATCAAACAAATGATCTTATTTTAACCAAGTTTAAGAAATCCTAATTTTGATTTTCTTATTCCTTAAAATTGACTTAATTTCTTACAAAAAATATGTCAAAATATTGTTTCTATTTTCAAAAAGTTTTTAAAAGTAAAGAAATTTTTTTTGTTTTAATTAAAAAGAAAAACCTAAGTTATGTTAGACCCTCCCCCACACCTATCTCATGCATTGTCCTCAATGTATGAATTAATGCATAGATGAATGAAAAAGAAGAAAGGGAAGGAAGATACTATCTTAAGGTGGTGGTTCTGGTGGTGGTCTGATTGATCCACGAAATGCGACCCAATCGACTTTTCGTGGAGTTCGGAGGAACCCACCAAAAATCTCTTTAATATAACCCATTAAATGATGTATCCATGAAGGATTTTTATTAAAAATTTAGCCCCATCTAATTTCTAAATTTCATAATTAATTTCGGAGTCAAATTTGTCAACCGCCTTGTCCCAAATGGAGTGTGAAAAGATAGAATGATTGACTTAGACTCAGGAAGTACAGGAACTAATACCGACTCAGGAAGGTGACTTAAGTCAAGTAAAGGTTCAGGAGTCGAGATTGGTTCGGGAAGCGGGTCCAAGTCAAGAAGTTGAAACTCAAGTCCACATTTATTTTCTAACAATGGAATGTGACTTAATATTGGTGATTCAAGTTCAAGAATGATAGGTGTGGGAATCAAAACTGACTCTAAAATATTACTCAAGTCGGGTAACAAAATAGGAGTCAATATTGATTCGGGAATTTGAACTGGATCACAGATTTGAGAATCTAGGTCATCTTTCTCATTGAGTTCATTGTCATAAAAATGAGAACTTTCCAATTTGTCAATAGGACTTTCAAAAGTGTAAAATTGGTCAAGTTCAATATGATCATCAAAGATGGGTGATTCAATTTCATGATGAATTGGCATAGGCTCCAATGTTGACTCGGGAAAAAGGTTGAAATCAGGTGAAAATACCGGAGTCATAATTGAATCAAGAAGTAAAATTGAATCACTAAGTTGAGGTTCATGATCATATTCATTTTCAAGTTCAATTTTAGGAAAGGGATAACTTGCCAAACTATCAATGTCACTTTCAAAATTTATAGTTTGGGCAAGTTCAAATGATTGTACTGAAATGGAATCTTGTGTTCCAAAACAACATGACTCTTTGGCTCTAACAGAATGGTTACCGACATCAGAACTGGTCAAACAGTGAGAATGTAGAGATTGGACCATCATATCTATGTTGTGATTACGAGCGTTTTGAGCCTGAGTCATGGCTCAAGCATCTTTTCATAGTTGATAGGTTCATCGCTTTGTTGCGATTGGTCTTGAAAAGATGAAGTGTTGTTTTGGAATTCGTGGTGAAATTGTGAGTCCATTAGATTTTGTGATTTTTGTTTGGACTCACGCATACTCATTTCCAAAATTGATGGTTTTCTATTTTGGACTAGTGAAACTAAGTATGAATCTAGGAAATATTGTGGATAAGGTGGATAAGGGGGACAAGTTGGTCGAAAATTGGACTCAGGGGAGGTGAATCCCCACTGACTCTATGAAGAGTTGAAATTATTATGAAAATTATGGTTATAAGATTGGGAGCATGGGTTATATTGATTCGAATAAGACCAATCCGGCGCACTATGTTGGTCAAAGTTATGATATGCCGGGTTGGTAATATCCGAAAAAAAGTTGGTGTGTAATATGGATTACCATTAAAATTGGAAAAATTGTTGTTATAAGACATATCACACAATAAAACACAAACAAAAACAAACAAATAAGCAAACAAAAAAGAAAAAATTCTAAACTAAGTTAGGGCAGACCTATGACCTAGACGACTCCTAACTGGTTAGACTCTCTCAGGTATAATGCAGACTTTGACCACAAGCTAATCAGCCAGGTCAGGGCAAGATTGGTGGGAGGTTGATTGGTTGCTAATGTTGCATATTTAATGTCACATTTCCATACTTACTTTAGAATAAAAGCCTGCATTGTCCTAATTATTTGTTTAATTTATTTGCAGGCCCAATCCTTAAGGAGATGAAGAGAAATGAGCCCAAAAGCCCACCAGAATTCTGAATTAAATCAGAGTTAATTCGTACACATAAAATCAGGGCAAAATCAAGAGGTTGAAACCGGTTGAGAAGAATCCTCTCAGAATCGATCGGTTAAAGCCAAGAATCCAAGGCCATTTCATTAGAATCCGGAGCTCAAACGACAAAACCAACAAAGGATAAAGCCAGAAGAAACCCCGGAGAGACCCACCAACAGGGTGTGGCCATCTGGCCACACCGTGGCCGCGGAAACGCGGCTTGGGTCGCGTTTTCGCGGCAATCTTGGGGAGTTAGGGGGAGCGTGAACTCCCCCAACCTCCCGGGATCTTGGTGGTTGGGTTTTTTGCCTATAAAAGGCCATTATGTGCACTGAAAATGGACGTGAAGGCAGATTAGGATTTAGCCTAGTTTTAATTCTTTGTAGTTTAGGTTTTTCTTTTCTTGTTATGTAATTTGTATGTAACTTAGGGTAGAAGAAGATTCATGTAAGTAAGAGAGAGAGGCTGAAGTTGAGAGTGACACCGACGATGTACCCTCCTCCTTTCTTCCATTGTCTCTGCAATTAATAAAGGTAAAAGTTCTTTTTATGTTTGTATTTTCTTTTGTTTCGTCTTCCTCTTCTACTTTACCTTGGTTGTTGTTGTTGAGTGTACAAGTGAATTCCAAAGCAAGTATAACTAAGCTACGTGAGAGCCAGCGATAGTTCATGAAGACGTTCTCCTCTTCCAAGATCCGCATCACTTCGTTCTTGCTAGGCTTGACGATATAATGTGCACAGGGACTGAGCTCGAGCTTATGATCTATGCGTTAAACGCCTCCGAAGCAAAGGTAGAACATGCAACGGTTTCCAGGTAAGTCATCACTCAACCTAGGTAAGTATTTCTACACTTTTCTTTCTTTCTTTTCTTTTACTTCTTTAGTATAGATCACCAACCATCTCCTCCAACTCTTTCTTCTCCACTTCATTGTACATAGTCGCTTTTATTGTTTTTTGATTTTTCACCTTCTTCATCTTTCATTCTCTTCTAACATAACATGATTCTTTCGCTTTTTCTTAACTTAAAAACAGAGAAGAACCTTCGCTTTTATTCTTAACGATTTCAATAAAGAACCGTAAAGCTTCCATCGCAAACCCTCCTTGTGGATCACGACCCGCATAACCACTTGCTATAGCGGAAGAATTGAGCACTTGCACATATTCTTTCTTAAGTTCTATAATTTCGTATTTTGTGCAGGTTTAGCCTCAATCAATTTTGGCGCCGTTGCCGGGGAGGGTAACATGTTTTTTATTGAAATCTGAATTTTTTTTTGAAAATTTTTTAGAACTAAACAAAGTTTCTTCTCTGTTGCAGGTTACAGGGCAATAAAAGTAGGAAATTAATATTGCAGTGACATACAAGTGGCCTTGGGCCTCTGCTCTAGAAAGCAGAGACCAAGGGCCCTCTGAATTGCCGCGTTTCCACGGCAAAAGCCGCGGATCCGTGGCAAGGACGAGTTGACTACTAACAGCTTTTTGCAGGGCTGCTTAGTTTACAAATTCTAGTTTGCTGCAACTTTAATTTTTCTTATATGCCATAACATAAACCTGCTAATAATCAACAGTAAAATATTTGTTGAAAAGATAAAAAATTGATTAGACATTTGCATTTTAGGTACGGTCTTTTTAATTCCTTTATTTTTTTTTTTACTATTGAAGAGTGCTGGAGCAAGGTACGTATGCATTGCATTTAGCATAGGACTCACTTCTTGGTTGATTTATATCGCTTTGAGTGAATCTTACATATCTTGTACACTTGCACAAAATTATTTTAAGGGCACTAACCCATTAACAAGATAAGGTGGGGATTTGATCACCCTTCCTTAGCCTAAAAATCACATTCCAAGCACTCACTAACCCAAGCCTAACTAAAATTGATTAGACGTTGGCCCTAGGGACATCTCGGACTCAATTAGCAGATTATCCTAAGGGGGAAAAATGTTGGAATCTAACTCCTGCAAAATCAGTGTCTAGGAAAGGGATTGAGGGCCGAAAGCCCGAAGGTTGGTGGTTATTTAATTAAGGAACGTTTTTGACGGAAAACCTCCCACCAACCTTGCCTGACCTGGCTGATTAGCTTGTGGTTAAAGTCCACATTAGACCTCCCGTGGACAGTCTAACCAGTTAGGAGTCGTCTAGGTCCTAAGTCTACCCTAACTTAGGCTAGAATTTTTTCTTTTTTGTTTGTTTATTTGTTTGTTTTTCTTTGTTTGTATTCTACTGTGTGATATGGACCATAATAATAATTTTCAACTACAATAATAATCTATATTACACACCGACTTCATTTTCGGATATTACCAACCCGGTATATCATAACTTTGACCAACCTAGTGTGCCGGATTGGTCTTATCCGAATCAATATGACCCATACCCCCATCTAATAATTATAATTTCCATAATGATTTCAACTCTTCACCGAGTCAGTGGGGATTCACCTCCCCCGAGCATAATTTCCAACCACCTTGCCCTCCTTCTCCACCCAGTCCACATTATGTTCAAGATTCATACTCAGTTCCACCCGTCCAAAATAGGAAACCATCAATTATGGAAATGAGTATGCGTGAGTCCAAACACAAATTCTAAAATCTGATGGACTCACAATTTCACTATCACTTCCAAGACAATTCTTCATCTTTTCATCAAAATAATGAACCTATCAACTATGAAAAGATGCTTGAAGCCATGACTCAGGCTCAAAACACTCGTAATCGTGACATAGATATGATGGTCGAATCTCTACGTTCCCACCGTCCTGATGTCACTAACTATTCTGTTAGAGCCGAAGAGTCATGTAGTTTTGAAAATCAAGATTCCATTTCAGAACAACCATGTGAACTTACCCAAACTCCAAATGATATTGATAGTTTGGCTAGTATTCCTTTTCCTGAAATAGAACTTGAAAATGATTATGATCCTGAACCCCAACTTAGTGATTCAATTCTATTTCCTGATTCGATTATGACTCCGGTATTTTCACCTGACTTCAATCTTTTCCCGGAGTCAACAATGGATCCTGTACCAATTCATAAAGAAAATTGAATCACCCATCTTTGAGGATCATGTTGAACTTGACCAACTTTACAATTTTGAAAATCCCATGGATAAATTGACAAGTTCTCCATTTTTTGATATTGAATTCAATGAGATATGTGACCTAGATTCTCACATATGTGATCCAGTTCAACTTTCTGAATCAATATTGACTCCTGTTTTATTACCAAACTTGAATAATATTCTAGAGTCAGTTTTGATTTCCCCACCTATCATTCCTGAACTGGAATCACCCATATTAGGTCGCATTCCATTGTTGGAAAATACATGTGGACTTGAGTTTCAACTTCTTGACTTGGACCCAATTCCTGAACCAATTTCGACTCTTGAACCTTTACTTGATTTAAGTCACCTTCCTGAGTCGGTATTAGTTCCTGTCCTTCCTGAGTCCAAGTCAACTGTTCTATCATTTCACACTCCATTCTGGGACGAGGTGGTTGACAAATTTGACTCCGAAATTAGTTATGGAATATGGAAATTAGATGGGGTCAAATATTTAATAAAAATCCTTCATGGATATATCTTTTTAATGGGTTATATTAAAGATAGTGCTGGTGGGTTCCTCCGAGACCCAAAAAAAGTTGATTGGGCCATGTTTCGTGGACCAATCAGACCACCACCGGAACCACCACCTAAAGGTAACCATTTTCCTTCCCTTTCTTCTTTTTCATGCATTTATGCATTAATTCATACATTGAGGACAATGCATGAGATAGGTGTGGGGGAGGGTCTAACATAACTTTTCTTTTTCTTTAAAATAAAAAAATTTAACATTTTTTTTTTACTTTTAAAAAAACTTTTTGAAAAATAGAAACAATATTTTGACTTATTTTTGTAAGAAATTAAGTTAATCTTAAAGAATAGGAAAATCCAAATTGGGATTTCTTATACTTGGTCAAAATAAGATTATTTGTTTGATTTATAGGGTTAGGAAGATAATTTGTCAAAGTAATTTAGTCTTGATCTTTATCTTGATGAAATATGCACACTTCATACACTTACACACTTTGGGTTCAAAAACAAAGATTCTTATGCCTTATAAAAGAGATATATATAAACAAATCTAATTATTGATTAGCTAGGTGCTTTGGCTTAAGAAAGCCTTAGTATTTATGCAAAAGATAATTAGATGAGTTTGAAAAAAAAAACAAGTCTAATTATTGACTAGCTAGGTGCTTTGGCCTAAGCAAGCCTTGGTATTTATGCGAAAGATGATTAGATAAGTTTGAAAAGAAAAATCCTCTGATTAAGCTGGGTATTTGTGCCTAATAAAGCAAAAGTATTCACGCCTAAAAGAGGTTCATATAATAAAATCCTTAGTTTTGTGGCCTTGTTTGCTCGAGTCCTTAAGTCCTAGGGTGTCTTCTCACCTGGTGCCCTAAGACCGTCTGGTTTGGGAGTCATCGATTAAAGGCTCGTTACATGGGCAGATTAGAAAGCCTAATAAAACTAAGGAATAATACCACAAAAAAAGTATATATATATAAATAAATAAGGCATAAGAGTTAGAGTTAATGAACCCTTAGTCAAAATTTTCACAGTCACAAGGTGCATATGACTTAGGGTAAAGTAATAGACTAGATGAGAAGTACAATTTGACTCCTTACTTTGATTGATAATAAATTTTTGAATAGAGACTAAGTTTAGGAATGAAAAATTCGTTTTTCCTATAACTTATAGATTGCTTAGATCTTACAATCATATTTCAAATATTTTTCTCTTTCAAAATGCTTTTCGAAATACTAACTCTTTATTTCTCTTTCTTTATGGATTTTGTGGGTGCAATCCGCTGAAAACTCTCACGAGACAAAACTCGTCCTCTAGGGGAAACCTAGAGGTTTAACGGCTTATTGCACATGCTCAGTGCAATCGCGTGACCTGCGAAAGTGGTCTAATAATCCTTAGTATAATTTAGTTATTTTGCTCGAGGACGAGCAAAAGATAGGTATGGGGGTGTGATTGGTTGCTAATGTTGCATATTTAATGTCACATTTCCATACTTACTTTAGAATAAAAGCCTGCATTGTCCTAATTATTTGTTTAATTTATTTGCAGGCCCAATCCTTAAGGAGATGAAGAGAAATGAGCCCAAAAGCCCACCAGAATTCTGAATTAAATCAGAGTTAATTCGTACACATAAAATCAGGACAAAATCAAGAGGTTGAAACCGGTTGAGAAGAATCCTCTCAGAATCGATCGGTTAAAGCCAAGAATCCAAGGCCATTTCATCAGAATCCGGAGCTCAAACGACAAAACCAACAAAGGATAAAGCCAGAAGAAACCCCCGGAGAGACCCACCAACAGGGTGTGGCCATCTGGCCACACCCTGGCCGCGGAAACGCAGCTTGGGCCGCGTTTCCGCAGCAATCTTGGGGAGTTAGGGGGAGCATGAACTCCCCCGACCTCCCCGGGATCTTGGTGGTTGGGTTTTTTGCCTATAAAAGGCCATTATGTGCACTGAAAATGGACGTGAAGGCAGATTAGGATTTAGCCTAGTTTTAATTCTTTGTAGTTTAGGTTTTTCTTTTCTTATTATGTAATTTGTATGTAACTTAGGGTAGAAGAAGATTCATGTAAGTAAGAGAGAGAGGCTGAAGTTGAGAGTGACACCGACGATGTACCCTCCTCCTTTCTTCCATTGTCTCTGCAATTAATAAAAGTAAAAGTTCTTTTTATGTTTGTATTTTCTTTTGTTTCGTCTTCCTCTTCTACTTTACCTTGATTGTTGTTGTTGAGTGTACAAGTGAATTCCAAGCAAGTATAACTAAGCTACGTGAGAGCCAGCGATAGTTCATGAAGACGTTCTCCTCTTTCAAGATCCGCATCACTTCGTTCTTGCTAGGCTTGACGATATAATGTGCACAGGGACTGAGCTCGAGCTTATGATCTATGCGTTGAACGCCTCCGAAGCAAAGGTAGAACATGCAACGGTTTCCAGGTAAGTCATCACTCAACCTAGGTAAGTATTTCTACACTTTTCTTTCTTTCTTTTCTTTTACTTCTTTAGTATAGATCACCACCATCTCCTCCAACTCTTTCTTCTCCACTTCATTGTACATAGTCGCTTTTATTGTTTTCTGATTTTTCACCTTCTTCATCTTTCATTCTCTTCTAACATAACATGATTCTTTCGCTTTTTCTTAACTTAAAACAGAGAAGAACCTTCGCTTTTATTCTTAACGATTTCAATAAAGAACCGTAAAGCTTCCATCGCAAACCCTCCTTGTGGATCACGACCCGCATAGCCACTTGCTATAGCGGAAGAATTGAGCACTTGCACATATTCTTTCTTAAGTTCTATAATTTCGTATTTTGTGCAGGTTTAGCCTCAATCAGAGGTTTTCCGTCAAAAACGTTCCTTAATTAAATAACCACCAACCTTCAGGCTTTCGGTCCTTAATTCCCTTCCTAGACACTGATTTGGCAGGAGTCAAATTCCAACACCTTTTCCCTTAGGATAATTTCCTGATTGAGTCCGAGATGTCCCTAGGGCTAACGTCTACTCATTTTTAGTTAGGTTTGGGTTAGTGAGTGAGGGATTATTTGTGGGCTAGGGGAGGGTAATGACTTCCCCACCTTATCTTATTTATAGTACAAGCCCTTAAGTCAATTTAGTGCAGTATACAAGTATATAGAACAAAGTAACAAGCAATCATACAAGAATGAACCTTATACTAAATGCTATGCACACATACCTTGGCTCCAGCACTCTTCAACAGTAAATAAACAATGAAATGAAATAGACACGTGCCTAAATGCAAAGTCTAAATCATTTTAGCATTTACAATCATCATTTTACTGTTGAGGTTAGAAAGTAAATAGAGTGAATCAAATAAGGAAATAAATACTACAGATATTCAGATTTTTAATTCAGCCAACCTGCAAAAATACAGGTTAGTAGTTCACTCAGTTTTGCCACTGAATGTAGCAAATCTGAGGGCTTCTTGGCTCT
The DNA here is from genome assembly GCA_038442645.1 of Agave tequilana. Taxonomy (NCBI): domain Eukaryota; kingdom Viridiplantae; phylum Streptophyta; class Magnoliopsida; order Asparagales; family Asparagaceae; genus Agave; species Agave tequilana. The sequence goes on from JAVJIF010027809.1 coordinate 37,561, forward strand.
GCTTTCTTAAGCAGAGTCTAAGGCCACTTATATATCCACTGCAACTGATATTCCTTGTTGTTAAATCTGTACAAAAAAAAAAGAAGAAGAAAGTTAACCAAAAATGTAAACTTTTAAAGAGAGTAACTTACCGTCCCTCCCCGGCAACGGCGCCAAAATTTGATTGAGCTTGAACCTGCACAAAAATACAGTATTTTAGAACTTTAAAATAGAGATGTGTAAGTGCTCAATTCTACTGCGATAGCAAGTGGCTATGCGGGTCGTGATCCACAAGGAGGGACTAGCGATGGAAGCTTTTAGTAAGTCTTCTTTTAAGATACAAAGTTTGGTTAAAGTTCTTCTTTGGTTCTTAAAAAGAAAGGAGAAAAAGAGTTATAGTTAAGTTAGAAAGAAAGTGATAGATGGAGAAGGTGGAGAAAAATGGAGAATGATTATTTATAAAGAAATGAAAAAGGAGTGATGAAAGAAGTGGGTGTTGGTGATCTAAACTAAAGAAATAAAAGAAAAGAAAAGAAAGAAGATTAAAAAAATACTTACCTAGTTTGGTTGTTGACTTACCTGAACCCTTGCATGTTCTATCTTGCTTCGGAGGCGTTCAAGCATAAGTCATAGGATCGAATTCAGTCCCCAGTCGCATTACATCATCAAGACGACAATAATAAATGATACGGAGTCTTGAGGAGGAGAACATCATCATGAATTATCGTTGGCACTCACACAAACATTGTTATACTAATGCTTCTGGATTCACTTGCATGCTCATCAAAACCAAAAGAGGTAAAGTAGAAAGAAGCAGGAGAAAACAAAAGTAAAAACGACATAAAAAAATTACCTTTTATTGCTTGCAGAAACAATGGAAGAAAGGAGGAGGGTACATCGGTACCACTCTCAATATACGCCTCTCTCTCTCTTACTTACATGAATCTCAATCTAACCTAAGCTTACATACAAATTAAAATTACATAAAAAGAAAACAAAAACCTATACTACAAAGAGTGAAAAACTGGACTAATTCCTATCTCTGCATGGTCGTCCCCTGGAGGCTCTGAAAATCCCAGTATTTATAGGCAAAACCCTACCTACAGGATCATATGAAGATAGGGGAGCAAACGCTCCCCCTAACTCTCCAACAGAGCCGCAGAAACGCGGCTTTGGTCGCGTTTCCGTAGCCAGAGTGTGGCCAGGTGGCCAAACCCTGTTGGTGGTGCTCCCCGATTTTTTGATTTGTAATTGCAGTTTATGTCCGGGATTTTAACGAAATGGCCTTTGATCCTTGGTTTCAACCGATCCATTCAGGAGGATTCTTCTCAACTAGTTTTCAACTTCTCTGATATGTCAAGATTTAGCTCTGATTCCTTGATTTCGAATTTATTCCGAATTAAGTCAGGATTTGGTAGGTTTTTGGGCTCATTTCTCTTCACTCTCCTTTAGGAATGGGCCTGCAAATAAATTAAACATTTATTAGGAAAATGCAGAGTTTATTCTATAATAAGTAGGAGAATATGATATTAAATATGCAATATTAGTGACCAATCACTTACTCTCACTCTTTATGATGAAAAATATTTTATTTTGGTATACACTATCATTTTCAATATTGGTATCAATAATCCTATATTGGTATTATTCTAAATTTGGTATTTATATTGCAAAATGATTTTAGTATTCACCTAAAAAATTTGATTTTTACTTTCAATTAGTATCATGTCCTTCTATTGGTATCAATTGGTAAATAGATTATTATATTTTCAATTGGTAAAAAGACTGTTTCACTTTCAATCAGTTTTCTTTCAATCGATTGTTTTTTTTTATTGATATCAAAATTTTGCTCAAAATATGTTTATTGGTATTATTTGTTTGTCTTCACCCCTTTATTGCTGAGTAACAAGAAAGGGAAGAAGAATTAGTGCTTATATATGCATATTTACTAAGTGTTTATGCATACATACATACATACATACATATATACATACATACATACATACACACACACACACACACACACACACACATATATATATTTATATTCATTTTTGAGCTTACATGGCATATCTTTATCGATTTATTCATATGCATAAGTTAAGGGGGAGCTTCTATGAAGCCTTTCCTTAATTAATGCATATATAACCTCATAAGCTTGTTATCTTCAAAAGGGGAGGAGATTGTTGGCCCAGTGGCCCTTCATGTTAGTTTTGATGATGACTAACTTATGAAGGTTAGTTTACTAATGATCTTGTATTTAATAAGTTTCAGATACTAATCAAGATCTTAGTAGAGTTTGACTTCAACAAGAGATTCACAGTCAAAGTGTTGAAGCAAATAAGTGTTGATTCAAGAGCTCACATCGCAAGATCGCATCTGGCTCTTTTGGATCAAGTTTGGATCGAGTTGACTTGGAGATAGAGATTGACAAGAAGACTTCGGTTTGTTTAGTTTAGTTTTAATTTAGATCTTATGTAAGAATAGATTAGTCTTGATATGCTCAAGTTTACACACACACACCACACATAAGTTCAATAGTTTTGGTTTCGGTTTAACCGTTTTGGACTTTCAAAAAGATATACATCTTTATATTTTCATGAATAGATAGAATCAAAACAGTTTTACATGTTTATATGTGTATTGAATTTCATCCATATCCATTGATAAGTTCTTATTGTCTAAAAACTTATTTTGATGATTCTATTTCATGTGTTTCAAGTTTTATTTTTAACAAAACTTATTTTTGGATTCAATATCAAAACATAGATATATCATTTACCATGTGTATTGGATTCTATCCATGCACATCATGCTTCAAAGGTGTTTCAATATCTTGTTTGTGTATTTGAACAAGTTTTTGAGAAATAGTTTTTCATTTTGAAGTCTTCTTAAAAACTCTTGAAGACAAAAATAGAAAGAGTTCTTGAAAATATAGTTTTTGATTTCAAGCTTAATTTCTACGCCTAAAAAATAGTTCAAATAGTTTGTAATATGGGTTGATCTTTGATCAAACATATTTGTATTTCAAGTGCTTACATGAACTTATTTTTGTGAATTTTATGTGATTTTATGAGATTTTATGGGTATTTAAAAGACCAAGTATTTCAACCTATAATCCCAATCTGAGCTCACTGGCGGTTGACCGACCGGTCATCAGAACAGAGCTCGGTCGACCGGGCGATCGACCTATGTGCACAAAACGTACACAACAGCCTTGGCCATGGCTGGTCGATCGGACGGTTGACCGATCAGAGAGCTTGCTCTCTGGATCTGGCCTCGGTCGACCGACCGGTCGAGACCAGCTATCTGGTTCTGGCCTCAGTCGACCGAGCGGTCGACCGTTAGGTAAGTATGCCTGGGACGATCGACCAGGCGGTCGACCGATAACCCCAACAGTCAGAAATCAGACCGTTGGCTGGTCAACCAGGCGGTCGACCGAAAGGTTGTTTCTGAACAGTTCTGGACCCCAACAGCTATATTTTCGACCTTATATAAATGGGCCTTTGGGGGCAGTTTCTCTCAAGATTTTTAAAAGAATTTTCTCACCTTCTTAAGTGTTTTTAACAAAGTTTTCAAAAGAAGTTTTAGTGTCAAAATCTTATCTTTATTTGTTTCAAAGTTTTTGGAAAATCAAAAGAAAATAAGTCTTTGGGAATTTAGTTTTGATCTTCATTTTATATCTATTTAGAAGTTTTTTCTCAAGTATTTTCTTTGTTATTTCTTTTCCAAAATACTTTGTTTTCTCATATACTAGAGCTATCATTTCTAATCCTATCTTTAGGATCTTTGTTTTGTGAGAAAATTGTTTGTGATCCTTTGAGATCACCAAGAGGTGTTTGTAATTTTCGTGCTCACCAAGTGTATTTCTTTTTTTACTTTGTGCTCCCTCTTATGTAGAGGTGATTGTGAAGAGAGAGGAGTTGTGTACTTTCCGTGTTGAGTTGTAATTCCTCAGTGGAGATCTCTTTGTGGAAGGTCTTGTGTGGACATAGTGAAAATTCTTCTGTGTGAAGGCAGAGACGTAAAGCAGTGGCTCGAACCTCGAAACATATTTTGTGTTTGTATTTGGACTGTCTCTCTAACTCTCTCTTTATATCTTGCGTTGCCTTACATTGCTCATATCATATACATGCTTGGTATTGTTTGTGTGCCCACACTTGTGTTCTACCAAGAGAGCCTTTTGTAGCACCTCAATTCTTAATCTAGAGGAGTAGTTCCAGAGCCTTTCACATGAAATTCAGACTCACTCTTGTTATACATAGTGTGTTAGCAATTAAGTTTTTAATTCTACATCATTTGTCCTAGATTAGCTTGTACACCTATTCACCCCTCCTCTAGGTGTACTTACAAAAATAACTCCTATTTGAACTATGAGATGATCTTGATCTTTGGTGCTTGAAGAATATTGACCAATCCTATTAGGAGTTGATATCCTTGGTCTATAAGGATTCTAGACCCTTTAATCTTTAGAAACAAAGCTTCTTTTAATAGAATCTGCATCCTATTCGAACTCCACCAGAAGAGAAAACTCGCGGGCACGTGAAAATAAAACTGCACATGCAGAACCGCCCTGATTAGTCACTAATACTTAGGCCTAGTCATCTAATCCTTTCCATTAGTTCACTACTAAAACTTATTAGTCGACTACTGTTTTTTTGTCGCTTTTTGGTATCTGTCTCTGTATCTGTCCTAGTCGACTAGTACTTCTGATTAGTCGACTAGTAATCTTGTTAGTCGACTATAAGTCAACTAACTTTTCTTGATCTGCTTCTTTTCAACTTTCAAAGCAATCTTCTTGTCCAACTTATTTGGATTTTCTTGGACCATCATCTCCTTAAGGTAAAAAGATCCTAACAATCTCCACCTTGACTTACTTTTAATCCTTTAAGTTTATCTTGAGATTTTGGAATACTACATTGAATCTTTCCTTAATTATAACCGTACCGTGAAGTCTTTAACTCTTATCCCCTCTCCCCGGGGCCTTTGCGGATTTACCGTCATGGTTTGGGCCATCTCGGGCCTTGCCCGAATGCACCCTTCCTCCTTCCTGCAACACTTTGACCCAGTTCACGTTCTGTTGCAGTCTTCCTTGAAGCTCCACCTCGCGATGAGCTTCCTTCCAAGCTTATCCCTGAAACTCCACCTCGAACTGAGTTTCATTCCTTCAGCTTGTATAACCCTTCACACTTCTCTCTTTTAAGGATTATCCTGTCTCTTGGCTAACTGTGATGACACCTTGTTACACTTGGATCTGGCATCCCTCTTCGTCGAGCACCCTTATGGATATTAAATTGTACTGTGCCTTCAGGATATACCAGACCGCCTTCAAAACATGCACCGTCTCATTTCTTTCTGTAACCTTGACTGTCCCAGTGCCGGTGACCTCGCAAGTCGACAAGTCGATGTTGGCCCAAAGGCCTTCCACCCTAGTTTTGATGATGATTAGTTATGTTTACTAATATTCTTGTGATTTTAAGTTTCAGATCATTAGCAAGATATTAGTTGGTGATTAGCTTCAACAAAGGAGTTTAGAAGCTTTTCATGGTGATTCCAGGGCCAAAGCATCAAGATCATACCTTGCCTAGCTCATGGATCACGGTGTTTTGTGGATCGAGTCACCTTGAAGATGGAGATCGTCAAGAAGACTTAGGTATCCATAGTTTAGTTTAGTGTGTTTTAGATCCATTTGTAAAGCTTAGTATAGTTGATATGCTCAAGTGCACAAACACACACGTTTTCATGTTTTGGAATTGGTTTTCATGAATGATTGATCAAAACAAGTTTACATGATTATATGTATAATAGATGTATTCTAGTTATACATACATGCTTAAACATCTTAAACAAACTTATTTTGACTTTCCTATTCATGTATTGAAAAATCAAGTTTGATAAAAATACAAGTTTTGTTTTTGATAAAATTGCAAGACTCAAAAATGAATTGATATGATTGATATATGTATTGAAATTTTATCATTTGTTTGTGTTTTAATATAAAATGTTAAAACAAGTTTTGTGAATTTTTAGAAGACTTAAAAGATTTTTTAAAATATTTTTAAACTGTTTTTCTGACCCAGTTTTCTGTTCCAGGCTTCAACCAGTCGACTACTTAACTGACTTAGTCGACTAGGATGAAGTCGGTCGACCGGCCGGTCGACCGACGTGCACAGATCTGTGCACGTTTGGCAGCACTGGGACGGTCGACCCCGGCGGTCGACCGGGTCTGAGAGCAGTGCTCTCTGTTTGTTTGGGTCGACCGTGCCAGTCGACCGTGTTTGCCCAACGGTCACATTTCTGACCGTTGGCGGTCGACCAGGCCAGTCGACCGTTAGCCTGTCAGGCTGCCACATCAGCCTAAGGGCTAGTTTCTGATGGGCCTATATAAACCCCAATTCTTTGGGATTTTGGCCAAAGTTTTCACAAGAGAAAAATTCTCAGTTTTTCTGAGTTTAAAAGAAGTTTTCAAAAGAGTTTAAGTGCTAAAAAGATTCATTCTTTTGTTTTCAAGTGTTTTGTTATTTCAAAGAAATTAGGGTTTTGGGAAATAGTTTTTTGATCTAAATTTCTATATCTATTTTGGTGTTTTCTCAAGAGAATTTCTTTGTTCAAAACACTTTGTTTTCCACACTTGAGCCTATCATCTATCCTAATCTATTAGGATCTTGTTTTTGTGGAAAAAGAGGTTTATGGTTGAAAGAGACCACCTATTGTAAACCCTTGATTTCTTGGTTGCTCCCTCTTTGGTAGAGGTTGAGGTTGTGTAATTGGGTTGTTGGTTTGCTCCCTCTAGTGAGAGTGGAGTTTGGTTGTAAACCCTCTTTGGTAGAGGTGTTGTGGTTGTTTGGCTACGGGCCTACCCCTCGTTGTGAGGCAGTGTTTGTGAGAGGAGTTCGGTACTCCTTTGTTGTAAAAATCCTTCTCGGTGAAGGTTCCCTCGGTGGGAGTCCTCGGTGGACGTGATAGTGGATTGGAAATCCTACACGGTGGTGTAGGCGGGGATGTAGAGCAAGGTGCTCGAACCTCGAAACATATCTTGTTGTTAGCGTTTGATCCACTTGTCTCTCTAACTCTCTCTCTCATTTATTTGTGCAAAGCATCATACTTCATTCATATCATATATTGCTTGTTGTGCCTTGCATATTTCATATTGCTATATCTTGTATATGCTTGGTTTGTTTGTGTGTGCCTCACTTGTACTTAATCAATAAGAGCTTCACATAGCACCTCAACCCATTCAAGGGGAATCAAGAGGAGTTAGTCCAGAGCCCTTCACGGGGAATTCAGCTACACTTGTTGATTGTATTAAGTGTGTTGCAATAATTTGCATTAGCTTCCGCATTTAGCGCATTTAGTTTACTAGATTAGCACTTACACCTATTCACCCCCCTCTAGGTGTTTTTCAATGGTATCAAAGCTAGTGCTTCCTGATACTTAGGCTTAACATCCTAGGAGTGAGATCCATTTGATTGC
>JAVJIF010027810.1:0-64007 GCA_038442645.1 Agave tequilana
CTTTTTATAGCCTAACATTTTGTGCCATATAACAAAGCTGGCCTAATAGCAGTCCCGATAAAACTTTCCCTTCGGCCATAATGAAATGTTACGATCACATAAACTCATGTTGCGCTCCTCCATTTCAACGAACCGCTTTGATCCTATGATTGACATCACTATTGATCTCCCCATCATTTTGAATAATAGAACCCAAGTACTTAAAATGACTGGTCATCGGTATTTCTTGGCCATCTAGTGTCACAATACTATAATCTAAGATTCCCTGTTTATTGAATTTACACTCTGTTTTGGTCCTACTTAATCTAAAACCTCGAGATTTTAGAGTTTGCCTCCATAACTCCAATTTTGTATTTACCCCAGCTCTCGTTTCATCGATTAGGACAATATCATCAACAAATAGTATACACAACGGTATCTCATCCTGAATAGCTCAGTAAGCTCATCCATCACTATGACAAATAAAAATGGACTCAATGTTATCCTTAATACAATTCAGTTGTGATAAAAAGATCACTTGTTATGCCTCCATAAGTTCTGACATTTACCACTACTTCATCGTACATGTCCCTGATTATGTCAATATATTTCTCTGGGACTCTTTTTTTCATCAATGTCCACCATAATACCTCTCTGACATCTTATCATAAGCTTTTTCTAAATCAATAAAGACCATATGTAAATTTCTCTTCCTCTCTCGAAATTGCTCTATAAGCTGACGAAGCAAATGAATAGCCTCTGTCGTCGATCGTTCCGGTATGAACCCAAACTGTTTCTCTGATATTTTAACATTCTGCCTTAACCTGTGTTCAATTACCCTTATCCAAAGCTTCACGGTGTGACACATGAAGTTTATTCCATGATAGTTTGAACAATTCTGGATATTACCCTTGTTCTTATAGAGAGGTACTAGGGTACTCTTCCTCTACTCATTTGACATCTTTTTAGTTAGCTGAATCTTGTTAAAGAGGTTTGTCAGCCATCTCATGCCCCTCTCCTAAGCATCTCCATACTGTTTTCCATTGAAAATTGATATCGGGGAAAACTTACAAAGAGTCGAGGAGCGAAATTACAAGAATTGAAAAGAAAATTATAGGTAGATCTCCTCTGAGATTTCTGAAAAAATGTGCCGGTAGGAATCTGATCAGCGCGCGATCACTTTATCCTTTTGACGATGCGACCGGTCAGACGATCGAACTGCCTTCTATAAGACTCTCTTCTCGCTTGGTTCGGGGAATTGGAGAACAGAAGATCAGTAGAGCCCTTTTGCTAGGAATTTTGCTCTTTTCGAGTCAATTTCCTCTCTGTCCATCCTCCTTTCTTTTCGTCTCCGTCTCCGTGTGTCTGTGTGTGTCCCCCTTGTCTAGTAAGGGACTATTTATAGCCAAAAGTGGGGTGTAACCGCCCCCTTGAATTCAGCAAGGTTGATTTAGCTATTAGCTTCACGAGAGGCTCGCAAATGACCTTGCCGCAAAACTCTTTGCGAGCTTCTGGCGAAGATAGAGGGTTCATGCGAACGTCCTCTTGCCGTTATGGCTGATTTGTCTCCACTTAATGTGGGACGAAGTGGGCGGGTGTAACCGCCCACTTAAAGTGGTGTTAATCCCACTAAATTAGTGGGGTTCACCCATTAATCCCTCGTGGGATTTTGAAACGGTCAACTTGATGACCTGGCAAAGCCTATTGTGGAGCTAGATCATGCGAAGCTAAATCGTACGAAGCTGGATCTTGCGGAACTAGCTTAGGCGAAGCTAGATCAGGCGAAGCTGGATCCTGCGGAACTAGCTTAAGTGAAGCTAGATCATGCGAAGCTAAGACTTAGCTCATAGTTTCATGCGAAGTTGCCTTCAGAACCTCGTGTGAAGCTAAGACTCAGCCCATAACGGAGCTATGACTCAGCTAGGGATAGAGCTCCTGGTGCGAAGCTCTTGGATTAGCCTCTGGCGGGGCTAAATGGAAAGCTTCAGACGAAGCTAATAGTTAGCCTCAAAGCGAGGCTACCAACCAAGCTCAGGCGAAGCTTTAGTTCCATGCGGAGTTATGAAGCTTATCTTGGATTATACCAGGCTAAGTATAGCGTCTTAGGCCTGCTTGGGTTTCTTCAAAGGCAACTTTGGCTTACTATCTGCTTTACTGGATTAGTAATGTCTATGTTGCTGCCTCATTTCTGGTCATCAGCTTGTCTTCGACTTATCTTTTGTAGATGTCGATAAGTTAGACGTCATTCAGACTGGTTGAAGATGAATACGGGAGTTCTGTCTTTTTTGAGTGTCAACAAGACCCCCTTCAAAGTTTTCGTGAATCTGCAATGGAATGGTTCAGATTTCGAAATTCTTTGAATTGCTTTAATTGATGGTATGTGAATGTGAAAGTTGTCTTGGTGGTTGAGTTCAACTTTGCCTTTAGCCCCACTTTCAGGCTCGAATAGGTTCGCCGAGGAATTGTAAATCCGCTTCCTTGTAGCTTCGCTCTTCTGGGTAGCTTCGCCTTTGAGCTTCCTGAAGTAGCTTCGCTTCAAACCGGGTTGGAACGTGAGTGTTAGCCTCGCGTTCGCTGTGATGGAGCGATGTCCCGTTCCAGAGGCTAACCGCTTTTACGAGTTACGAGAGGAATCGCTCCCTTTTTCAAGGTTTGAATAACCTCCCTTGCATTTACGAGGGAGATTTTCCCTTTTCTGAAGTTCAAATAACTTCGTGTGAATTCTCGAGGGAGATTATTCCCTTTCTTAAGGTCAAGCATTTGAATGCTTTAACTTCGCCCGCGCTCCCAAGATTAGCGTAGTCAGGCCACGAGGCCTATAAATAGGACTCTTATATAGTCCTTCTCAGAGAAACATACTCCTCTCTTTTTAGGAGGTTGGTTTATAATCTCTCCCCATTGCTCAAGTAAGGAGACTGAGGTCCCTAAAGTAGTGGGGACTCTCATTCTGATTATTGCCCAATTAAGAATTGGTGAGCCTCGGCCATTCAGTGACTTTTAGGGAGTTTATCTCCCTTAATTTTCTTAGCTTCACCAGCTATCTTAGGGATTAAATTCCCTTGGTCTTCACATTTGGCTGATTTTCAGATAAGGGTTTCAACCCTATTTTCAAGCTTCTCGGCGAAGCTAGCATTCTTGCCTGATCGGACGAAAGATCTTTCCATGCAGAGTTCCTGCCTTGATCTGTTAAGTCTGCCATATAGGCGAGGTTTAGGACTTGGCCTCTTCAAGGTTGAGCTAGTTTTGCCATGTAGGTGGGGTCAAGACTGCGTCCTTTTGGGCCAGTCTGGGCTAGGCATATAAGCGAGGCTAGGACTTGGCACTTTTTGAGGCTTCTCTAGCCTAACTGCCTTGGGCGGGGCTAAGACTTGGCTTATGCTAAGCTAGTCTATCATTACTGTGCAAGCGAGACTATCTCTGCTTAGCTGAAATCCATCTTCAAGGCACAACTAGATAGCTTCGCCCAAAGAATTTTAACTTAGCATTCCATCCCTTTCCCTTTACATTCTTTTTAATTTAATGCTAACTTGTTTCCTGTTTGCATTGCAGTGAACTATGCTCCCCATTCCTTCGTTTTGATGAAAGAGACCAAAACTTGCACCTTGATTTTCAAGTTGAAGCTTTGATCATAAGCAGGAGGAACATTTTGGAGAAGCTGATGCGCGTTCCAAGAAGAGGCTCGCAGTCGCTTATCCGAGATGATCCACTTCGAGAAGGGATTGGTAGTCGTTTATCCGAGATGATCCACTTCGGAAAAGGGCTGACGTCACCAGTAAGGTCTCGGATCCTTCCTTTGCCAATTTTGTCTAAGGAAGTCCAGCTTTCTGGTGACAACCAATCCCTTGCCAATTTTCATCAAAGAAGATCCAGCTTCTCGATGGCAAAATCTACCATTAAGCGAAGGATTATGGCCTTGTGCACGAGGAAGACCTTTGTGTCCAGTTGGGATGGTTCATCACCCTGAAAGTAGATAGGACAACTTGTTTGCCTTTGGAGCAATGATTCTGTTGTATGAAAGACAATCTTAATGTAGTATCAATGTATCTTCCCTTTTGAATCAATAAAAATGTTTATTTTCTGCTTATCTACTTTGTTCCCCTCCCTTTCTCTTTGTATTTCAAAAACACTGGAATGGACTACCTTAGGTAAGTCTTTTCCTTAGGAGGAAGGAAAAGATCTTAGCGGAGCTAAGCTTCCTGCGAAGCTGATGATGAATTTTCAGCTAAGTCAAGAACGAGCTTCCAGCGGAGCTAGCACGAAATTTCTGCGAAGTTAGAGATGAGCTCTTAGCGGAGCTAAGACTCGTCTTTCAACGAAGTTAACCAAGCGTTGCGCGAAGTCAACGTTGAACTCGCAGCGGAGTTAGCCCTTGGCGGGGCTGAAGCAAGATTTCTCAAGAAAGGCGCTCAGGCGCCGTTTCAAATTAATTTGAAACGGCCGCCTGTGCTCCTTTTGAGGAGGCGGAATTAAGACATTTTATGTCTATAAAAGCCCAATGGGCTGAAAGAGAGTTATCTTCTCTTCAAATTTTTAGAGAAACAAATCTCTTTTTCCTTCCTCCTCCTTCGCTGAGATTTTCAGAACTTTTCAGTTCTTCCATGGCTCCCAAAAGACGAGCAGGTAAAGAGGCGGTGACCTCTGCTACGGAAGCGCCCTCTCCTCCTCCGGCCATCGAACGCCCCATTGCGGGTAGGGAGTTTCCCCTTTTATTCAGAGATTTTTCATCTCTTTTCGAAGCCAATTTTTGGCTATTTCATGATGAATCTAGAGTGATTCACCATGATCCAGTGATCTCAGGGAACTATATTCCCTAAATTTAAATCCACCAAATTTTTAGGGGATTTAATTCCACTTCAATTTCGTGAATTGAAATTTAGAAACTGAATGGTTTCTTCTCCAAGCTTCTGTGCGAAGTTAGCCCTCAGAACTGTTCACGTTCCATCACGTGATAGGATGCGAAGCTAGCTCTCGAAGCGTAGCTGGGAAAAGGACTTTAGAGTCCTTAGAATAACTTTAGGCACAAGTGCCTTTTCAGCGAAGTTAGCCCTTGGGGCTTCTTTACATTCTGTTTAGAGACAGAATGCGAAGCTAAGCTTCTGGAGCGAAGTTAACACTTGGATATTTTCTGCATTCTGCCTTCGTGCAGAGTGTGAAGCTAAGATGCAGATTGCGAAGCAGCTAGGCTAGCTTCGCTCGGAGAGCGAAGCTATGCCTTAGCAATTTTTTTGCTTTAGCTTCCTTTTTCTTCGGCTAATGAACTAATATAGTTTCTTCTTGTTTTTGCAGTGCACTATACTCCGGGTCCTTTGAACAGTCTCTTTGGAACAGCCAGGGACTGGATGGCAATGTTAGCCTGCAATTACAGGGGCAGGCCTCATTATTCAGCGAGCGGAGTGCTCCTGGCTGGGATACCCTTATCCACGCTAGAAATCAGCGTACTGTGAGGAGCATTTTAACTACTACTCCCCTCAAGGATTGTAACCGGAAAATTTATCGGAAGCCCGGTTTCATGTTTGGGGACGCAACGCCCGACACCGACCATCAACTGCTTGTTGGAGAAGGGCAGTGGATCTTCAATCTGGATGGCGGTATTATCTCCCATCTAGTAAGCGTCATTTTTCGCTCTCTTTCTTCCAATGCGTGACGAGGCCTCAGAAGATGAAGTGGCAAGTGGCTCGGACTACTGACTTCGTTCATGTGGGAAAATTGATAACTTCATCTCTCAGTTATACAAGGACAGGTCCTCCTCGCTACATATTAGGTCTCCATCATGGGAACGTTCTTCAAGACATCCCGGTGAGGAAAAATTCCGCCGTGGCTCAAACCTTTGAAAATCAGTTCTTCAAAGCCTACGACAACTATCCAACAACCGATTACAGGACCCCAGGTGGATTCATCCCCCCAAGGCCTGGTGGAGGGACTTGACCTTATACGTCTTGAGCCCATTTTGAAGAGGATTTAGAGAGGCTGGGACTCCACGAGGCTGTCAGGGCAAACTACTACGGCATCTAGATGAGCGTGGAAAACTTCTATGCCATCTTCGAGTTATACAGTTCAGCTAGGGGACTTTCATTACCCCTGTAGACGAATTGGGCATGGCTTTGCACGAGATGTGGGAAGTCTCTGCTCTGCCCATGGATCTCTTCCTTATGAAGAATACTTCCCATGCGAGGTGGAATTGGCACTTCTGGAGAAGCAGGAGCCCGCCCTGTTTGAGACTTATCAGGAGTTGATGTGCCATTTTTATATCTGCTCGAGTATGCACGAAAGCCATAAGGGAGCTTCGAGCAGTTCGAAGAGCTGAGAGAATTATTTGTTCCTTAACCTGGAAGATGCTCCTGAAACGGCTCACTGTGGGGTTGCAGACGAGGATATTTTCCGGAGGATGCAAGAGCACTCCCAGGGGGATATGATCTTGGAAAAAAAATGATGGTATTTATGAGAAAGGTGATATTCTCAGGAGTTTCCATCACCAGTCTTATCAACCGATGTCCCGGAAGGCACTTTTGGCCGGTTTTTTATCGGTTTGGTTGAAGAGGTGTGTGCTGTCATCTTCTTCTAGTGACGTCATTCTTCCGACTGTCTTATTGCCGGCCGTTCGTCTGGTCCACGGTCATTCCCTTGGACTTTTTCCGGCAATGGTGTGTTGTATTCAACAGGGGCTTCGCGCATTGACGGAGGCTTTCTATAAGCCACTAATGACGAAAAGGAGAAAAGGTACTATCTTGCCCCGTGACAGACCAAACCCCAGGATCGGCTTGCCATACACCTATTTGATGACATGGTTCGCTCTTCACTGCCCGGCCATTATCCAAGCTGGTGAGGAGCCTCCAGAAGGTGTCTGAATGGCGCTTCTTCTTCGATTTGAGGGATGTTCATGGTTATTGACTTATGTGGCCACGGTTCGCAAGCTGCTGTGCCGGTACGACGTTTTCAGCCTTTTCCGGTGCTTTCCCTACATTCGCGATGCAGGCTATGACGAAGAATTCAAGGATGTAGGAGATGGGAAGACATCACTGAGCCGGGGGATCTTTGAATGGCCGGTTAGCATCCAGCCATTCTATCTGGTGTACAGGAGCGGGGATACTTGCTATTTGGAGCCTTATGTCCCAAGTCGATTTACTCGTCAGTTCAGATATGACCAACTATATGTAGGTAACCCGAACACCAGCTTGGCCTTCATGGGGAGCCTCATTGATGGTGCTCTCGCCTGGCGGTTCTTCATCGCTGGCTGTGCTGAGGCACGGCTGTGCATGTCGCTGAGGGCTCCAAACCTTCTGACAACTTTGGGGTTCTGTCAGTGGTATAGAACTTCGAACTCCACGCCAACTGGGTTTTCTATTAACTCTTTTGGCGTGAAGTTGATCTCTCAACGGCTGAAGCGGAAGTCACCGAGAGGGGCGAGGGCAGAAGGGTCCGTGTGCCAGGCCTTGGGGAGTTCATCGCTACTGCCGATAGTGAGGTTTTAGACGCAGAAAGTCCCACTTCGAAGGAGACGTAGGTGCTGAGGCTCCACCAGATGCTCCTGGTAGGGTAGGCACAGCCCCCGTGGAAGATATGGAGGTAGAAGAGGTGGAGAAAGAAGATCTTGATGTCCACTTCAAACGAAAGCGGCAAAGTGGATCTCGCAGGAAGAGGGTAGTGAAGAAGCCTCGTCGCTACACTCCCACCATTACTGCAGAGGGTGAATCAGCTGCAGTGCCTCCTCTTGCTCCGTTAGTTATTAGGCTATCGGCTCAAAAGCAGACTATTGATAAAGTTGTTCCCGACCTGGGTAAGATCAGTTTCATTTTTGCGATATGTACTTATATATTTCATACAGCTCATTCGTTTATCCTATGATTAAGGAATCAAGACTACAAGAGAACCAAAAGCCGAGGCTGCAAGAGAACAGGGGGATTCTTATGATCCTCTGTTCACTTATAAAGAAGGTAACGAGGCTAGCTACTTCGTCGCCTCAGAAGATTCTAGAGGTGACGCGGCTGACGTCGGTCCTTCGGGTGCTGGACCTCGAAAGGGAGTCCAATGGCTTCAAGCTCTATAGGATGGACCACAGAGGCTTCGGCGAGTGAAGGTGAGCCGGCCGTCCCTCCTGCATCTGCCAAAAACTTTTCTATGGAGCCTGACGGGATTGATGCTATCACCGAGGAAGTTCAGAGAGAGACTGCGGCTGAGGCAGCTGAGGCGGTATCGCTTCTTGGTAATACTTTGATTTTTTGTGAGCAATTCTCTCCTGGTATTCATTATGCCTTGCTCAATAAGGTTTTGCCACAGGTGTTCCGCCTTTGGGTGCATCGACTTCAAGGGAGCCAGCTAATTTTCCTGAGGGAATCAGGGGTGAAGCAAGTATTTCAACCGCAACAGACGCTGCCGAGTTGGACGCCTTGTATCACGACCTGCCCTCCTTCAGCCTGAGCCTGTTAGTGGAACTAAAGAGGCTGAGGAAACGGTGGTTGCAGAACCCATCTCGCTCCCAACTGCATTGATAGGTGAGATGCCAGTGGTTTCTCTGACGCTGCCTATCCTGACAATCACGGGGCTGAAGGTAATTACCAACCCTACGTCTCTGACACTGGTTGTTGAGCCAGTTCTTCTTGAAATAGTCACTAGCCCTACTTCCACGTGGTTAGTGTACTAATTTCGATGAGGACTCCTCCAAGATCCCCATGTCCCTCGTCTCTCTCCAGCCAGCGCTTCTGCCATCTCCTCTACGGTTATGTCAGTGAAGCCAGTGAAAGCTTTATCTTCGGGTACTATTCGCTCACCGGGAGTAGTTGAAACCGAGAAAGAATTTGTGGCTGAGATAGTTGACAGCTTCTACAAGAGCTTAAGCGATCCGTTGCTTTGGTCTTGAAGGGCTCGACTACCTCATTTTCTGCTTTAAAGGTGGTCCTCTCTCGAATATTAAAAGCATTCGAGACTTTGGAAGAGATGACTGGGCCGCTGCATTGGAGCTTCTGGTGGCGAGGTTTGAGAGGGATGTAGATGAATGGCGCCGTCTCAGCAATTCAGATTTGGGCTTCTCAGTTAATGAACAGCTTGAACGCCTTGCTGTTCAGATGCGTGAAGCTCATCTTGCAGCACAGGAAGTAGCTAAGACAGTATCTTCAGATTTAAAATCCTTGGAGGTAAGGAAGGTAGAAATTGGAGATGTCATAGATGCTTGTAATAGTGCTCTTCTTGACGCTGAGGATAAGATTGAGAAGGCCAAGGAGATGATCAATAGAGCCGATATTCTTCTGTCCAAAGCTGAACCGGTGCGTCTTGAGGAGATCGCTCAGCTAGAGCAACTCAAAACCCAAAATGACGAAGTCCTGCAACAGGAGCTAGCACAGAGGGCAACTTTGGCTAAAATTGAGGCTCGTCTGTCTCAGACAGCGAACTTTAATGAGGCCGAGTTGAGATCGCAGGCATTCATCAGAGCTGCTGAGGAGAGGAAGAATAAGCTAGCCATCCTTGAAGAACGGATCGTCTTCCGAAGCACACTCGTAACTTGTAATCCATGTATCCCCCTTTTTGAATCAATAAAAAGTAATTTTATTTGACTCCTCTGTTGTATTTCCAACTTGTTTTATCTTCTGAGTTTGCAATTCTTAAACAAGAAAGGAAATAATGATATAACTAATCTAGTCAGTTGAGCTGATAGGATTAATTACTAAATAAATTTGAGAAATGGCTCGACTCAAATCATGTTGAGATGAGGATGGAAAAGAGTGAGCTTGACGATCTTTACTGTTTAGAGGTAAATATTAACATAACAGATTAAAGATCATCAGATTTATTGATAAGTTATGATGAATTAAACACCACAACCTGTGATAGTTCCTGTTTGAACTAAGACAAATGAAGCCTAGGATTTGCCAATTAAAAGTGAAAAACTAGACATGAGAAATTCTGCCATTCAGAGGTGATTACCTGAACAAGATGACAAAATGGAGATGACTCGATTTTAGGGACCCGTCTATTTAGAGGTGATAAATTGGACGTGATAGACTAAGACACACTAAACTTTAAATCCGCTGCCAGAGGTAGTCGTATTAACTTGGCAGCTAGTCCATAAGGGACTACAAAGATAGATTGGATTTAGGGTCCTGTTGGTTCAGAGGTGGTTGACTGGATATGACCAATTGAGGGACCTCAGATTCAATATCTGCTGTTCAGAGGTTTAATGTTAACATGACAGCAAGAGCTCCTGACCTTGATTGAGGGAAGGAGGACAAAGTTATGGACTTATCTGTTCAGAGGTGGTAAACTGTACATGACAGTTGAAGTACCATAAGAAAGAGAGGTCTAGGTACCCGCCAGTTCAGAGGTAATATGAACATAACCGATTGGGAGTTGCTAGACTCAGAACCCTGCCGTTCAGAGGTGGCAAACTGGACATAACGGCAAAGGAATAGTCCCTACTGGACTGAAAGATAAGACTTGATTATCTGTCGGTTCAGAAGTAATTAATGGACATAACCGATTGAGAAAGCACCAAGCTCAGGATTTTTACCGTTCAGAGGTGACAAGCTGGACATGACGGTAAAGAAATAATCTCTTTGGGGGATAATAAGGTTTGATCATAAATTCTGTAGAAAATTGATCTCCTTCGGATATTTTTGGAAGAAATTGTTAGAAGTATATTATTAACGTCGCAATCAGGAAAGTCCATTGAGGACTTGAGGGGAATAATAGACTTTAAAGAGAGTCTATTAGAGACTTGCTGGGGAGCTATGAAATATGATTCTCATGAAAGATTATATATCAGAGAACTCCGTGGGGATTTTGAAAACAATCTGTCAGAGGTATAATATTAACATGACCAAGATTTTGTCACTATTAGAGGTGTTTGAACATAACAGTAATTCTGAGCGAACCTCGTCATTCTTATTGTAGAGAATGATAAGTGGACTTTATTCACTGGGGATGTTGATTTTATCCACCAGGGGGTAAGTTAGAATTTTACTATCAGAGGTTTAATGTTAACATGATAGGTTTGACTCATCATTTTGCCAGGGAAATGTGTACCTTCTTATGTGGTCTTACCATTCCACGGACGGGAATTGGTAAGTGACTTTGAAAAGGAATCAAACGGGAACATGTCCCTTAGGATTTTTAGCAAATCCTCAGTTGTCAACGGATTTGATATACCTTTACCAACTACCGTTTGAGTTGGGCTAGCCATGCTATTCCCCTCAGCATGATGAGTTGTCAAGGGTTTATGTTGGGCTTAAAGGCCAACATTTTCCTCTATCCTTAGCCGTTAGAGGCGTTGGATCATTCGCTACCTTGAGTAACGTGATGCTTCCCCTGGGTTTTCACTCTGTAGGTGAGCTGTCGACTAAAGGAATGGATACGAATTCCGTGAGATCTCGATTTGAAGATTATCGTCCGTCGTGGACTTTCTGTCAATCCTTATCTTGTATCCATATTGGAAAGATTCTGCAGAAGGACGTGTCACGAACCTTCTTTAATGAGTTTAGCTTGGCAAGTTATTGGCTAAACTCCCTTGATCTTTCATTTGATCGGTCACCATGTTTTTGATATGAACGTGGAAACAGTGGAAAGGTTTTGCAAGACAATACGTCATGAACCTTCTTCAATGAGTTTGGTTTGATAAGTCATCAGATAAACTCATTTGTGTGGTCGGACCTTTTGTCGTTGGGTCGAGCTTCGATCGATCGAACAGAAGCAGGGAGGTATGCCACCGTTTTTCATAGAAATGTTAGGCTAAATAAACCATCTTCCTGCAACTGTTGCTTAGGCATGCTTGACTTCAAAATATGACTTATTCTTCTAAATTGAAGATAAGTACATGTTTATATACTAGAGAAGAGTGACAAGGCTAAAACAATTTGACACCTTGTTTCTTCTTCAATATCACCGGTGTTCGATCTGCTCGACATTAGTTGACCATGAATTGGAGAAGAGTGATAAGGTTAAAACCAAAGTTTATAACCTTAATTCTTCTTTAATGCAACCAGTGTTCGATCGACTCAACACTGGTTTATGGTAGTATGATCTTGTTAGAGAAAGAGAGGTGCGCTTTCTAAATATCTCGGATCTGAAGGTCTTGATCAGAGGTGTAATGTTAACTTGATCGTGAGAAGGATCCTATCAGAGGTAATACTTCTTTAAGAACCTGTCGTTGATCGGCATCATGAGTACGTCACCGTCTGAACTCATAAGGCGATATGCTCCATTTGAATAGACTGTTTCTATCACAAACGGTCCCTCTCATTTAGGCTAAAATTTGCCTTTGATTTTGTGCGTCATGATCATCGATCGTCTGACGACTAAAACCAAATCTTCTTTCTGAAAACCCTTTGCTTAACCTTCTTATTGAAGGCCTTCGAGATTCACGCTTGATACAACTCAATATGTTCTTGAGCTTGTAACCGCTTCTCATCTAGGACTTCGAGCTCTTGAAGACGTAACCGATCATTATCCTTCTTTTTCATTCTAGTCATCAAAGCGACTCGTAATGACGGTATCTGGATTTCCAATTGTATGACTGCTTCACACCCGTATATCAGAGAAAAAGGCGTATTGCCTCTCGGGGTCCGAACTGTGGTTCGGTAGGCCCAAAGACATTCACCAAGCTTCTCATTCCAATCTTGCTTATTTGATGAAACGAATTTTTTGAGTAGCTTGATAATTATCTTGTTGAATGCTTCCGCCAAGCCATTAGCAGCAGGGTTATAAGCAATTGATGTCACATTCTGAATCCGGTACTTATCACAGAACCGATAGAATACCTGGCTCACGAATTGGGGACCGTTATCATGGATGATCCGCCTAAGGACACCAAATCGATGGATGACATGGTGTTTGATAAAATTAATTACGTTAGAAGTCTTAACTTCCACAAGTGGTATAGCCTCTGCCACTTTGAAAAGTAATCAGTTATTGCTAAGATAAACCGGTGACCTTTCGTTGAAGAGGGGCTGATCGGCCCTATGACATCGATTCTCCATGCTTCAAATGGCCACGAAGTAACAGTTGGATGGAGCAACTCTGGAGGCTGATGTATGAAGTCTGCATGGATTTGGCAGACTTTACACTTTCGTGCATATTAGATGGCATTGGTTATCATGGTTGGCCAATGATATCCAAGCCTGTGCAATCAGTCCTTGAGTTTTGGACCTGGCTGATGAGCTCCGCATATGCCATCGTGCACTTCTTTAAGCACTTGTTATGCCTCTGAATTAGAAAGACAACGGAGGAGGATACCGTCATATGAGCGGCGGTAGTGTCTTTACTATTGGATCATAGTAAAAACGGAGAGACCTTCGTCTGATAGATGCCGCTTATTTAAGGTCATCCGGCAATATATTATGCAAATCATAGTCAATGAGGGGAAATCCCAATCTCGCAGTTCAAAATCCGTCGAGATGCTATGAACCTCCTTGGTTTTCAATACATGTTTAGGACAAACAAGGTGTCGAGTAGCCACTGTAAGATGATACGTTGTGTCGATCGGTAAGGCTAACGT
The DNA here is from genome assembly GCA_038442645.1 of Agave tequilana. NCBI lineage: Eukaryota > Viridiplantae > Streptophyta > Magnoliopsida > Asparagales > Asparagaceae > Agave > Agave tequilana. The sequence continues at coordinate 13,460 of JAVJIF010027810.1, forward strand.
GGCTGCTAGTGCAGCCAAAGCGTCGGCTTTAGTATTCTGAGATCGAGACACATGGCCGATGTAAAAGCCATCGAATAAATTAGCCATTTTAATGACTGCATGATAATAAGGTACCAGATCTTCATGACGGACCTCATATTCTCTTTTAACCTGATTAATGATCAGTTTTGAATCACCATAGGCTTCGAGGAGCGTACCCCCATTTCATGGGCGAGCTGAAGGCCAATGAGTAGAGTATTGTATTCTGCCACATTGTTGGAACATGGTTCCGTCAATGAAAATGCCCTAGGAAGGACATGATTTTATGGTGAGATTAATACAACCCCCACACCAGCAATGATCTTGCCTTTAGGGCCTATTCTTGATGCTCCATCGAAGAACATCTGCCATACTTCATCCTCTGAAGTTATATTAGATTCAAAAACCTCATCTAGAATATCTTCATGAAGTTTTGAGCTTTCCAGAATCGGATGAGCAGCCAGAAAGTCTGCAAGCGTCTGGCCTTTAACTGCCTTCTGAGAGATAAAGAGCATGTCATACTGAGACAGAAGGAGGGCCCACTTGGCTAATCTAGAATTTAGTGATCCTGGTTTCGTCATGAGAAGACGCAAAGGATTCACTCTGAAAATGACATGTATGGTTTGGTCGACCAAATAATGTCGTGTCTTCTGAATAGTAAAGACAAGAGCTAAGCATTCCTTCTCAATAGGGTTATAGCGAGATTCCGCCCCTATCAGAGTCCTGCTCAGATAATAAATAGTCTGTCATGACCATCGTCGTCCTTTTAAGCAAGCAGAGCACCGAGAGAATAGTCCATAGCTTTCACATAAAGTAGGAATGATTTTCCAGATGTAGGAGCCACTAAGACCGAAGGTTTAGTGAGGTATCTTTTGATATCCTCGTAAGCTTCTTGACAGGCTTGATCCCATACAAAAGAAACACCCTTTTTCATGAGTTGGGTGAACGGTTGACAGCGGCCTGAGAGATTTGCGATGAACCTTCTGATATAAGCCAGTCTACCTTGTAGGCCCCTAAGTTCTTTGAGATTCTTAGGTGGATGCATGCTCTGAATGGCTTTGACTTTGTCTAGGTCAAAATGAATTCCCTTTGATGTAACAATGAATCCCAGGAATTTACCACTCGAAATCCCCAAGAAGGATTTTGTCGTATTTATCTTCAGTCGATGAGTCCGTATTATGTCGAACATTGTTCTTAAGTTACAAAGATGGTCATTCTTATCGCGACTTTTGATAGCAATATCGTCGACATAACATTCTACCGTCTTTCGGAGGTGGTCGCGAAAAATTGTACTCATTGCACGCTGATAAGTTGCTCCCGCGTTCTTTAATTCAAAAGGCATCACGGTATAGCAGTATACCCCCAATGGTGTCCGAAATGAAGTATGTTTCTCATCCTCTGGATACATTTTAATTTGATTATACCCTGAAAAGCCGTCCATGAAGGACATTCTATCGAATCCGCAGGTATTATCAATCATGACATCGGTGATGGGTAATGGGAATTCATCTTTAGGATAGGCTGTATTGAGATCGCAATAGTCAATGCAGATCCAAATTTTTTCATTCTTCTTAAGAACAGCAATAATGTTAGCAACCCAATCTAGATGCTGTTCCTCCCGTATGAAACCACACGCGATGAGTTTATGAACTTCGGCCTCAATAGCTTCCATAATATTCGGGCGAAATCGTCGTCGTTGTTGCTTGACTGGCTTGGTGTCAAGCTTGATATTCAGACGATGCATGGTTACTTGTGGATCAAGTCCAGGCATATCTTCGTACTTCCATGTGAAGACATCGATATACGCCCTTATGAGTACTATCAATTCTTCTTTCTCCGTAAGTGATAGGCTCTCACTTATAAGATGGGTTTAGGGTGATCTTGACTACCCAAGTTAACCTGGATCACCATATCTTCAGTAGTGGTTCGCGTTGTTTGAATCGCTTTTCTCACTGGGAATCTAGTTGCTGAGCCCATGGTTCAACATCAGTAGCTTCCGTAGGCTCCAATTGGCTACTTGAAGTCATATTAACGGTGAGATTCTTGAACATCGTTCCCACCTGACATCCGACTGCCATTCGGAGGAAGAGGCAGAGCGTGATGGGATCGGTTTGTTATCTTTGAATCGAACCGATGTAGATGGTGGAGGTGTAACGTATCCCAATTCCCTGCGTGTTTTATCATAGTAATTTGCCGGTTTCCCTTTTGGCACGAAATTACGTAGAAAATCACGTCTTCCTTTTTCGAAATTCAGGTCATTCCCACATTGCAGGTTGTATCCCATTTTTCTCATCATATGCTGTGCTGATCGTGCATAATGAAAAAATTGCGGGATCTCCGAATCTGAACTCGAGTCTGTGATCGTAGACCTTTGCAGTTGGGCTCTGCCGAATATTATTGGTGATTGACTCCTTTTGGATGGAGGGATCACGAAGACGGACCCTTCCATACATTTCACGGATGTACTTGACATGCTTGATTTATGCAATGGCATGTGTAGAGGGCTATCGGTGACAGATTCAAACAATTCGACACTCGCCGGATAATCAAAGGAAACATTATCATTAATCACCCATTCATCATCATCCTCGGAAGGATTATTACATTGAGGATTATTGAAACATGCTACAATTGGTTCATTAACCAAAGTAGCTGGCGTGTCTCCTTCAGATTCTAAATCTGCCTCATTGCCACTGTCATCGTTATCAGGCATGATTCTTTTGATGTTTCACTGATTTCCTGATATAGGAGAGCATCAGTAAAGTAGTTTTCCACCCATATGAATGGTTGTTTCTCAGCGAATACAGTTCGTACCGATGCATCATCTTCAACGTATTTGAAGCACTAGTGCAAAGTAGAGGGAACAATCCAGTTAGCGTGGATCTAAGGTCATCCTAGCAACAAGTTGTATGACGTGTCAGCCTCAATGACGTAACACGTCACTTCTGATTTCAGGTTCCCGATTCGGCAACGGAGTCAAATCTTTCCAGAGTGAGTACTCCCTGCATTAAAATCGTATATCGTCGTAATGGTTGCAGACAACCGATACAGTGGTGTGCCAAGAAAGTATAAGAGCCTTTTGGGGATGATGCTGAGTGCAGACCCCTGGATCAACCTGTACCCTTTCAATGCATGTCGAGCCGATGTATCCGGTATAATACAAAGGTCGATCGTGTTTATTATCCTTGAGAAGCATGTCCTCAGCTGTGAAAATAATAGCGGGTACTTTCAGCTGTATATGATGACATTCAGAGCAAGGGGGTGAGTATCATCCTTAGGGGTTTCTGGTATATGTGTCAGAAATGATTCTAAGTTAGCCAATGCATCCCTAAGTACTTGTCTTGTCTCTTTCGAAAGGCAAAGCAGCTCGTGTATGGTGATACGAGCGGGGATATTAGCCAACTAGGCTAATATGTCAAAGCGAAAAGGCATATTAAGTCCGGTAGTTTCAATTTATTCCTTTTGTGGAGTAGATGGAATATTGTAACCACCTGCTCGTCTTTGAAGAAATATTGTTTCGAAGGAAACTTAAACTCCTCATTATTGACGCTGCTCTTCTTGGCCTTCGGATGAACGTCCCCTGACAGTTCAACGGATATAGTCTCTTTCTCTTTGGCTTAGGAGGACTGCGCCATGTCGTCGCGCCATGTCGTCACGCCTCTTATTATTCATACCCCATTTGCCTTTAGGGGTAGATGGTTCAAACTTTTTAGCCGACTTTTCGACTATGTCAGCTTGCTCGACTAGTTCCTTCCAGGTATGGGCTTTGACAGCTCCTATACGAATCTCCACTTGGTTAGGAAGTTATGTCTGCATGTCTGCAAGAGTATGGGTAATGACATCCCTGTTGGGCACATCAGAGACAAGTTTCTGAACCGCTCAATGTAATCTCGGACAGATTCGCCCTTCCTTTGCACAGTAGAGAGGAGTTTGTACATGGTTACCTCAGTATCGTCCTCGTAGAAACGAGAAAGAATCGAGTTTCTAAGTCGATTCAGGAATTGCTAGAGCCCGGGGGAAGGTTTCAGAACCAGTCAAATGCCACCCCCTTCAAGGTGCCAATGAACAGTCTGGCCATAATAGCATCGTTATCTATAACGTTACCAGTCTGAGACCGGAAGTAATAGATGTGCTAGTTTGGCGAGCTCTTATCATCATATGTATGTAACGTTGATGGCTTGAACTTTGACGGGTATGGTACTGAATCCCATTTCAAAGGGTAGGGACGGATTGCCCCTACTTTCTTCAGTTCATCCCTTTGGTTTAGGGATGTGATATGAGCTTGGATGCCTTTAAGAACTTCAGCATCGATAGAAGAACTTTCCTTTGACTTCTCCGTCTTAGGTTGTTCATCCTCATTATGGTTACTCTCGGTATCATTGTTATTCCGGTTAGTGAGGAGTTGAGCGAGCATCTGTTGAATGTCATCCAAGGCTTCTTGCTGGGCCTTGGAGGTTTGCTCCTGAGCTTCCAACTGTCGACGAAGGTCATCATTACTGTTATCAGCCATATGCACTGACACTTTATCCGTTCGTATCGAGCTGACTGTCGCCGAACATACCTACTATCTTCCTCCTCATCAAACCAATGGAATAATCTTCTCATTGGTTCTGGTGATGTTACTCCAGTTGAGGAGGATGGCTGCTCATAACTGGAGGATATTGCAACCCTAGATCTGGTGCTTTAGAACACACCTTCTTCTACCACCAAGACTTGGCCTAAGCCAGGGTTATAGTTCGGGTCTGGAGAACTGAAGGAAGGAGAGTTGGCACCACGCGGTGCTCGCCTGCCTCTATGTGGTTCCCGTCCCCTTCCGATCATGTTGGCGGATGTAGAGGGCAGCTTTGGTAAATTTCGCGATATGCTCCTTTTGTGATGCTTCACAGGAGCTCGCACCGATAGTCGCTCAAAGACTGACTGTCGGTTTGGAGGAGTGGCAAGGACTGGTCCTAGTCGGGAATGGACTGAATGGACCGTTACCAACTGACATCCCACTTGTTCACAACAAGAAGGAGAAGTCTGGAGTAATTCTGACTTCCGTTTATTCGTTAAAAACTCTCGCGAGTCAGATTTAGCCGAGCTTAAGCGACTCAGCGCAGAGACTCGGATAGATCGCGCATTGATCTGTTCAGGTAATTTTGACAGCAACTTCTTGCTCATAACTTTGTGAGGGGCGGACTTGGCATCCGTAGGCTTTGGAAGCAAGGCATGGGACGATGCCTCGTTCTTCTTCACCGCAGAGGTGATTGGCAGTAGATAGTGCTTTAGTTCTAACTTCGCGGCTGAGAACTTTGGTAGCACCCTTAGGCGCTGAAGCTGCATAAGCACCGCTATCAGCACCCAGGGATGATCCCTTAGCTCCGCTGCGAAGAGTGAACTTAATGCTTGAGGAGTCGGGGAGCGAAGCACGCCGTGGTGCTTTGTTTGCCACCTTGTTGCGAAGGTGGTTAGCACTGCTAGGTGCTTCAGTTTCAGCGAGGCGGCTGGGCATTCCGTGCGTACCCTGAGGTACTGGCGCTGTATTCGCCACGCCATTAGTAACTTCGCTCGTGAGAACGAGGTTGGCGCAAGGAGTTACTGCTCCTGGATTAGGCAAAGGCAGAGTTGCCACCCTAGCCTCGCGGCTAATAGCCTCGGCAAAGCTGGCAAACTGGATAGATAGTTTGCCTTTGTCTTCATGTGATAGGTGAAGTCTCCTGGTGGAACTTCTCCTGAAGCTTCACACGGAGCTTTCTTTTTCGTCCTCTACATCTGCTTGGGAAACGAAGATTTAGGCTCGCAGGGAACCTGGCTAGCCTCGCGTGAGGCACATTTAGCCTCAATTGAGGCTGAGAGGAGTTGGGACGAGGCTTTCTAGCTATTCGCTCGGCTAAAATTGGCTTCTGCTCTGAAGCCTTGGCCATCGAGATCTTCCTGTGCTTCCGTGTGTGGAGCACTAGACTACCCTCCGAGAGCAATTCTTCGAATTTTTCTTAGTCGAAATGAATGACCAAGTTTTCGAACATAACGGGCTCAGGATTTTGACCGTCGTATTGCGGTACTGTCTCCTTGTTGCGCCAGAAGACGGATTTCCTCAGCGGAGTCGCCATGAAAATTGATATCGGGAAAAACTTACAAAAAGTGTCGAGGAGCGAAATTACAAGTAATTGAAAAGAAAATTACATGTAGATCTCCTCTGAGATTTCTGGGAAAATGTGCCGGTAGGAATCTCATCAGCGCGCGATCACTTTATCCCTTTAATGACGCGACCGGTTAGACGATCGAACTGCCTCCTAATAAGACTCCCTTCTCGCTTGGTTCGGGGAATCGGAGAACAGAAGATCAGTATAGCCCTTTTGCTAGGAATTCTGCTCTTTTCGAGTCAATTTCCTCTCTCTCCATCCTCCTCTCTCTCCGTCTCCATCTCTGTGTGTCTGTGTGTGTCCCCTTGTCTAGTAAGGGACTATTTATATCCAAAAGTGGGGTGTAACCGCCCCCTTGAATTCAGTAAGGCTGAATCAGCTATTAGCTTCGCGAGAGGCTCACAAATGACCTTGCCGCGAAGCTCTTTGTGAGCTTCTGGCGAAGCTAGAGGGTTCATGCGAACGTCCTCTTGCCGTTATGGCTGATTTGTCTCCACTTAATGTGGGACGAAGTGGGCGGGTGTAACCACCCACTTAAAGTGGCGTTAATCCCACTAAATTAGTGGGTTCACCCTTAATCCCTCGTGGGATTTTAAAACGGTCAACTTGATGATCTGGCAAAGCACATTGTGGAGCTAGATCATGCAGAGCTAGATCATGCGAAGCTAGATCATGCGAAGCTGGATCCTGCGGAACTAGCTTAGGCGAAGCTAGATCATGCGAAGCTGGATCCTGCGGAACTAAGACTTAGCTCATAGTTTCAGACGAAGTTGCCTTCAGAGCCTTGTGCGAAGCTAAGACTCAGCCCAGCGGAGCTATGACTCAGATAAGGATAGAGCTCCTGGCGTGAAGCTCTTAGATCAGCCTGTGGCGGGGCTAAATGGAAAGCTTCAGGCGAAGCTAATAGTTAGCCTCAAAGCGAGGCTACCAACCAAGCTCAGGCGAAACTGTTAGTTCCATGCGGAGCTATGAAGCTTATCTTGGGATTATACCAGGCTAAGTATAGCGTCTTAGGCCTGCTTGGGTTTCTTCAAAGGCAACTTTGGCTTACTATCTGCTTTACTGGTTTAGTAATGTCCATGTTACTGGCTCATTTCTGGTCATCAGCTTGTCTTCGACTTGTCTTTTGTAGATGTCGATAAGTTAGATGTCGTTCAGACTGATTGAAGATGAATGCTTGAGTTCTATCTTTTTCGAGTGTCAACACATACCTTAATAGGAATTCCATCCGGGCCAACAGCTTTCCTTGACTTCATCATCTTCATGGCCTTTATAACCTCAGATTCACTAATTTTGCGCATATAATTACGGTTTATATCTTGGTACTAAATGATAAGGTCATCCAAATCTTGAGTAGAACTGCCATTGAACAATTTGTCAAAATACTCTCTCCATCTTTTTTTGATTTCTTCATCTCGAACTTAAATTTTCTGATCCTCATCTTTGACACACCTCACAGTATATAAGTCTCTAGTCTTTCTCTCCCTTATTCGAGAATTCTATATATATCCTTTTCAATCTCTTTGGTGTCCAACTTCTCATACACATCTTTGTAAATTTACGTCTTACATTCTGAACAGCTTTCTTAGGCTCCTTCTTGGCTAGCTTATATCTCTCAAAACTCCATCACAATTTTTTCAAATCTCTTTAAGAGTTTCTTTTGATCTTAATGGCAGATTTTAGCTCTTCATTCCACCATGATATATCCTCACATAATAGAGCACCACTCCGTGACTCACCAAGTACATTTTTAGCTGCTCTTTTAATGCAGCTAACAATTTTGTTTCATGTTGTATTGGGATCATCTTGGGCTTTTCAATTGCTTCATGTACTACTTGATCTACAAAAACTCCTTGGTTATCTTCTTTTAGCCGTCGCTACTTAATCTTAGGATCTAACTTACGTTTAATCTTTCTAAATCTCCTTCTAATCCAGATATCTAAAATTAAGAGTTTATGTTGGGTTACCACACTCTCACCCGGTACTACCTTACAATTCATACAACAACCTCTATCTACTTTTCTAGTTAAAAAGAAATCCATTTGGCTTGCACTTGATCCACTTCTAAAAGTGATCAAGTGAGACTCTCTCTTCCTAAACCAAGTATTCACTAAGATCAAATCATAGGACAAAGCAAAATCTAGAATCAAGTCACCTGGTTCATTTCTTTCTCCAAAATCAAATCCTCCATGTACACTATCAAACCCATAACGACTAGTTTCTAAATGCTCATTGAGGTCGCCGCCTATGAAAACCTTTTCTCTAATAGGTATGCCTTGCACTATCTCATCTAAATCCTTCCAAAATTGACACTTACTAAACTCATCAAGTCCTACTTGTGGTGCATGGACACTAATAATATTAAAAATCTCCCTACTTAAAATAAGTTTAACTAGTAAAATTATATCACCCTTTTGTCCTTATCTCCATTACATTCTCAAGCAATTGTTTATTTATGATCACATCCACCCCATTACGATTTCTATCTCTACCAATATATCAAAGTTTATAACCCCAAGGCTCTATAATTCTAGTTTTTTCACCTACCCACTTTGTTTCCTATAAACACAAAATACTAACATTCCGTCTAATCATAATATCAATTAGCTCTGCTAATCTACCTGTAAGAGAACCTATGTTCCATGATGCTAACCTAATCTTATATTCATGAGCTAACTTTTTTACCCTCACCCGCTCATAAAAGTGTGGGAACCTTTACTCATTTGACACCACATCCGGGCACTGATGTGGCGCGTCATTTCTGGACGATGACCTAGCAACTCTTGCCCACTTTTCACTAACCGGGCTCTGATGCAGCGCGTTGCTCAGTAGGAAACAACCCAACGAAATTTAGTTCTTGGTTCATGTTCATAGTATATGACAATATGTTATGTTAGCTGTCACAGGCCTACCACGACCCTACTCCTTTATCCTGACTTGGGACAGGCAGTGAACGGTGCACTTGCGGAGTTTTCTTTAAAAAAACATTGTAATAAATATTGAATCATTAATGTTAATGCCGAAGTTGCAAATCAAAGTAAGTTGAATCTGAGTCGAACCAAATACTTGCGTAAAGATTGTATGAAAAGTCAAATATCCATCTTCTTGGATAAGGTTAAGATTTTAGAGTTCCCAAACTCAACAGAATAGAGGTTTTGATAGATCCTCAAACTCAGTAGAATAAGAGGTTTTGAGAGACCCTCAAACTCAAAAGAAGGTAAGATTTTCACAGATCTTCATACGCATTAAATGGGAGATCAGAGATCTTCAAACTCAGTAAAAGTGGAGGACTCAGTAAAGGAAAGAATAAGACAAATAACTACAGATTAGATTAGATCATACTCGTAAAGCACTTAGTAAATGCAGTTGATTGCTTGTAGAAGGCACAACACAGCCTAAAAAATCAACACATGCTGTAACAGTAGAGTAGCTGTAGAAGTAGTTATAATAGCAATAATTGCAGCAGTAGTTGTAGTAGTATATTAGTTATAGTAGTGAAAGAATATGACAATAGCAACAATAAACTTAAATATGTAGTTTGCATATTTGAACAAAGCATATAGGTTAGAACAGGGCACTCGAGGGTTCCAGAGAAGAGGCATAAATTACAGAATAAGACAACAACAGTTACTGGCGAAAAGTAGTAGAGGAGGTGACAGTTAACAATGATTAAGATTTTGAATCATGGAGACGTTTAGAGATTTGAAACTTAAAGGTAGCCAGATTTTCTTTTCTTTTCTTTTCTTTTCTTTATGAAGGAAATAGCCAAATACCATGGCTTGAAATTTTGGTATAGATCAGAATCGATTGGAAGTTTTATGTATTGAAATCGGTAATATCGATCATATTGGCCATTTCATCTAGGTGATATCAGTCTCAGTCAAAAAGAATTTATAAAATATTTTTAAATATTTTTAAATTTGTTCAAATAATTAGTCATATTTTGACATATTTATTTAAAATAATTAATGAAATTTGAATCACTTTTGAACAAAATATTACCATACATACCAGTTGATGCATGCATAAATTAATAAGGTATTTACAAAGACTTTACAATACAATTAATCAAACAAACTATAATTATATTCTACTTAATTATATTCATGGCAACAATTTTCTATTCTAACATTTCCTAACATTAATTAGTTCATTATATTCATGGCAACCATTTTGTAACCAAAATTTGATAATTTATTTAGAAAGTAAGTTTTAAAAAATAATATAATAAACTAATTATATTCTACTTAATTATATTCGTGACCAACCATTTTCTAACATTTTCTAATTAAATTAATTGCTTGTGTTGGAGACAACAAATTATTGCTCATTTTCTAAATTTTTTTAACATTTTCTAAAAGATAAAGTTTCAAAAAATAATTAATTTAACAAATTATTCTTCTAATTTGTTATCAATTTTGATTTTTTTCTCTTTTTGAGATTGTTTGTAAGAGAAAGGAGTATTTATAATATTTAGCAAGAGTAACCGCATGATTCTCTCGAGCTCGAAAATAATCATTGTACTGACGAGGCATCGAAAATGATTTAAAATTTGACACCACTGTTTTGTGGTGTCAGATTAAGAGACCGATGGAATCCAAACAACAGTGTCGAGGCGCTATCAATTAATTAAATTTTACATCAGAATCGGGAGTATATTGTTAAATTTGTTACAATTTGACAATAGTTGTATTGGAAACGACCGGAATCATAATGGAACCGATCGATATCAACCGATTCCAACCTTGATGTAGCTGATTCTGACTCTGATTGATTCCGATTAAATAGCATTGATTCTATCTCGGTGTCAGACGATTTCGATACAGATCAGCCGATTCGTATCAGAATTGGACGATTCTTTGAACCATGCTGAATACCCTTTTCTTTTTTTAGATGAATAGTAATTGCAAAACAGTACTCGGTGGTTACCATTCAACATAAATAGTACCGCCGCAGTTTCTATTCATGATGAACTTTTTCTATTCATTGCCGATCGCTTTGATACCATATTTGAATTTGAGAGAAAAGAACCTGAGAGAGTTGATGAGTCCTCTCTTTATACTCTTATTTACAAGCAAATACAATTACAACTCATATTACAAGTAGGACTTTTAATAACAAATAACAATATAACTCCTAATTAGATAACTAAATAATCAAAGAGGTTAACTTAACAAACCATTCGACACCCATGCAGCTCAATAATAACAATCTTCCCTCTAGTGAGAATGCTAATATGATAGAAAACTGTTGTCTTAAATTGCAAAAACAATATCTATATGTGATATCTGAAAACATCAGATAAACTGTGCAATAATTCTAAATTCAGTCTATTAGTGAAGTGATTTCAAAAGAATGATATCCTTTACAAACACCACTACAACAGGCCAAAGCATTGGCAAGTCAAGCATTAAAGGTCAGGTGAAATTAGGAAAGATGTATGAATAATCAAGGTATGTCAACATAAGGCTAGAGTTGGGTGCATCTAGCAGAAAATAATTCCAAATTCTACCAATGCAATAGTCATGTGATAAATTGACAGTCTATTCCATTGGCCTAGACTTTCAGCATCTCAAATGCCTTAAACTGAAACTCAAAATGTCAGACAATCTACTTGTTCTTCCAATGCTTCCAAAAAAAGCTGTTAAATACCATGCAACATGTTATGAGATTTCTGCCTCTGGAATATCTAAAACATAAGATGATTCTCTTTACTTCTATTTCTTTCTACTTTTTATATGTATCTTAAAATGTAATGTGTCAGTCTGTAAATTAAGAGGTCATTCATCATTTTACGTGCTCCTTAAAGCGCTAGGGACAGTCCTAGAGGCACCCACATCTATTTGTATATTAGTGCAAAAGTTGGCATGCACACAATAGGTTGAAACTACTAAATCATTGATTACTAAATAATCCAGTAATGTCATAACTGAAGAATACTTTTTTTTCTCAACTCCGGAGAAGTTTAAAATTGCCAAATGAAAATTGGCCTTTTCTCTTTTGGACTTTTAGAGAATATTGTTATCATATTTTAAGTGGCTAACACAACAAAATTTGCCCAATTACTCTTTACTTTTGTAAGTTACAAGAAAAATGCTTTAGACAATAAATCTTATATTGTTTTATCTTCATGAACACCTTGGACTGTGACTGTTGATGTGCTCTTTTTCCCTTTCATTTGTCTGTTTTATATTTCACAAACTCCACATGTCACCATTATATTTGTCTAAGTCACAAGGAGGTCCATGTTTAGATACTACACCAGTTCCAATTTCAAATGCCTAGTCAAATATTTTTGCAGGTTGAAGCAGCATAAGATGAATGAATCTGGTGCCTATGAATATTTTGTCCTACGGGCTCAGAAAATAGCGGTGTCACATGGATATGATGTCATTAATTGGTAGGAAAACTTTATCCACAGGTTTCATTTCTCTCTTTAGTTTATTTCTGATATTTTTATTTTCTTGTTTCTGAGGAGCAGGGAGGAGACTTTCAACAATTTTGGGAATAAGCTTAACCCTGGAACAGTGGTGCATAATTGGTATGTGCTCTCAACTTCACTTACCATAAGTATTTTGTCTTTTTTGAATTATCCTTAAGAACCCTTTTTGTATTAGCGTGCTTCTATTTAATCATTTGCAAGTGTCCTTCATATATATAAATATCCATTGTTCACAAAGGATTTAAGTCATTGCACCCCTTGTAGATTAGCTTTATATTGCATCTTTTCTTGTGCGCCATAATCAGACTTGCATTTCTAAGATTTCTTCACTGCGCTAAAATTATAATTCTGAAAGAATTTGGCACTGAATATTTTTATCCTATTATTTTTTTCATTTAGGCAGATACATTCCTTTTTAAGCTGTCATTAGACCACTTACCCAAAAGCTTAAGATTCTGGGTTGTAGGTTCACATGTATATCAACAATTACAACACTCCCCCCTCATGTGGAACAAGGCACACACTATCTTACACATGGAGTGTGAAAAACGTGATATTCCTTGTATGTTTAAGATGGAATTTGAACAAGGATCTCTTATTCTTGAGTGCTCTGCTACAATGTCCTCAGGTATCAAACATTTTAGGAGAGAAAAGGAACCAACACTAGTTCCAAGTCAGGTTCACTATCCATTGTTTTAAATATTGGCCGATATACCGGCATATCGGCCGAGATACCGGTATTTTATCCAAAATGATACGATAAGTGCAAAAATTTACCGGATATCGTTTTGGATCGATATTGGCTGATATATCGCCACGTGGCCGATATATCGGCCGATATCTGAGATGAAATATCTGTTATATTAGCCCTTCTAGCTACTTATTTGGATAATAATTATTATTTTTTGCTTGAGAGATTGTTTTATTTTATTCTATGTTAGTTATGGTATTTCAATGATGTTTTTATATGATGTTTGAATAATAACTTATTTCTTTTAATAATGTCTTATATGTATTTATTATTGATATATCAACCGGTATTTTGTACCATATCGTGATATATCACCTGGTATCTGGTATCCAGTACATAATTTTGCCGACTGGTATATCGTTGATATCCGATATTTAAAACACTGTCACTATCTTATTAATTTATTCTGGCTTTTAATATATGACACTCTCTTTATGCACTTTCACATATAACACCTTTTATGCAATTCAACAGACAACACCCTAAAAATAATGTAAGTGTCACCATGTAGAATCACATCCTTTATGTCCACTTGTTATAGCTTCCAAGCTTTACTAACTACCATAGCTATGAGATTGTGATCTTCATTAGTGTCTCATCATTGTCCTGTCATATCCAGTTCATATTACTGTGAGAATCTTCGAGCTATGACTCGCTCCTTGTATCGTTCTATGATTCACACCTATCATGGCGGGCCTTGACTTTGTAGACCCATTTGCAAGAATGAGCTTTACATCCTTGGGCTTCGGCACTAAGTCCCAGGTCTGGTCTGCTTTAATGCATGAATTTCTTCATTTATCGCCTTTGTCCACTGGGTCACCCTAGAATGCTTCATTAAGGTAGATGGCTCCTTCACGTTCTTGGTGATAGCCGCATGCTCGTACTTTACATTTGGCTTTCACGGTCTTGGTGATCTTTGAAGCTGTATCGCTGGTTATTCACTGATGTCGTCAACCTGGCTTGGGCACTGTTCTTGTAGTGTGTTCTGGTGAACACCAGTTTCCCTTGGATTTTTCTTCTTCAGGGATATGAGAGAACTAGATGGGGCCCCTTCAGATTGCTGCATTCTTTTTGTTCCCCGCGGTTCTCCCAGCTTCTTTTGCACCTTAACTTATAGGTCTGTCGTCGTATATGGTTAAAGGACTTCTTTTGGTGCCACAATGCAGATGCTTCATTGGACTCATGTTTCTTGATCTATAGCATCATCCACTTGTGGAGCACAACACATACCATGAATGATTCTGTTGTGGGCTCTAAGTTTCAGTACACCTTAATATGTTCTAACTCAAATACTACATAGTTGTTATTAGTTGTCAACTGAGATAGATTGAGAAAGAATCTTCTTCATCCCATGGTACACATTCTGCAATTGTACCTGGTGTAGGTTGAAGCGTGCACAACCATGATCTTCCTGATGCGTGTTAGAAAATCTTGAATTATTGGCTATCACAACCTCTTGATTCTGCATGTATTTTGTCATGCCGACAAGTTTCTCTATCATCAGTCATATGATTGGAGTGCCTAGAGTCGATAATTCAATCATTGTTTCAATTAATTGAGTCTCCATTTTCCATTATTGCAATTGCAGGCTTTAACTGATGTAATACGGGGGGATAGCAATCACCTAAAACTAGGGTTTTGAAATGAAGAAATAGAAACGGGAAAAGAGGAAAAGGATAATTTGTGCTTCACACCCCTTGCACCACGGGCTTCACATCTCTTATACTATAGACTTCACACCCCAATCTCAAGAACTCTCATAGCACCAGAAATATTAGCTGAAAGATTTTTATTCATTCATTGTCTCATAATAAAAGAAGTTTGATGCTTATTTATAGGTTTTACAAAAGTTCACTTCTAGAAAATAACTGATGTGAAACAAACGCCCTCATAAAAGAAAATCACTAATCTCAAAATAATCTAAGACATAAAACAACTAGCAATTGACGTGATGTCCTCATCATTTCCCCCAGAGTAGGAGAAACTCGACCCTGTCAAATGAGGGCACACCTCATGAAGCATCTCAATCGGGTCATGATGGTGATTGTGACAGTAGCACTACTACATCACACCGAGACCATGGTGGTGAAGGTGGAGCTGATCTCCGTGACGGGTTAGTTGTGAAAGATGGTAGCTCGATCAAGGTACAGATAGTAGCTGAGGCGCATTATCCCTGCTGAAAACAGAGTTGATATCAAGATCATGAAGTATTCAACTCGTAAGCAATAAAAGCATTTCTCTTCGGAATCCTATCGAAATAGGTACAACTTCCTCACAGTCTCAGGTGACTCATAACCATCATCTTATCATCAGCTGTAAATTCTGCAAAATGATATATGGGTATGCAGCAAATTTGTAGGTGTTATTGTAAATTGTTATTGGCCTAGTGATATTATCAATATGTACAATAGACAAATGCAATGAAGTAGACACTCTAGGCATAACTCTAACTATAGGAGAATGAGATATGTGGGATGCTTAGGATGACACACACATTAAACTCCACTAATATTAAATTAGACTCAGGGATAAACTATAAACGACCATTAAAAGAAGCACTAGAGACCATCTCCTGAATTATGACAAGGAACTCAGGTGACTTACTAGAATATGACTCGGTAGGACGACCAAAAAAGTATATTCAGGACAAGAAAACTCGATTGACTTAGCTCTGCGGGTTTATTAACCTCAACTATCTCATCAATGTCATCAATGGTACTATCAGAAGATATGTGGACCTCATTATCAGTGTGTTAGAACCAACTGATATATTTTCAATTATACTAGCAGTCCTAGAAGAAATGTGGACATTTTCAACGACCTCCTAGTCATCAAATCATCACTAGGCACAGTTCTAATATGTTGACTCTCTGAGGGGTACTGATAATCATAATATCCATATCCCTCACACTTAAAACACCAGACCTTGGTATTGACTAACGTTTTGAAAGTCAAGTCTATCTTTAATGCAACATCAAAAGTCTCTTCAACGGTGTCTAAATCATAGGAGCCAATAATCATAGCGCATCTTATTTTAGGCCGCAAACCCCAAGTAAACCTAGTTATAGTATCAGAATGGTACTCTATCACATCATTATGATGGGTTAAGTGATGGGGACATCTCTCCAGGATTGCGAGTCTACACTAGGAGGCGTCGTCGCACACTTTCAGTTTGGTTCGATTAGGGCTGGGAAATTTAATTTAGCTATTTTTTTCCTTTTATTGTAATTTTTATTTATTTGGCAGTTTTCTTTTAGTCCCATATCGGTTGTAATAGGATCTTTCTGTTGGTGTAGGCCTATTTAAGGCCAAGACTGGTATTGTTATTGATAGTTTTAGAATGAATGAAAATTGCTTTTAAGCTTTGTAGCCTGTGTGCTTTGGGTGAGAAACCCTAGGGAGAGAATCCCGCCCGGTCCCCTATCATCTTGGTATCAGAGCCAGGTTCCTGGTTTCTTTCCAAAACAAAAAAACCCTACTACTCTTCTCACCTCCTTCCCCCAACAGCGCCGCCACCATATTAAAACCAAAAAGAGAAAAACAAAGGAAAAAAAAGAAATCGTTCTCTCCCTCCACTAGCAGCCGCATCATCCAGATCATCCGCATCTTCATCGCCGATCGACCGCGCCCTCGCCTTGAGCTCTCCCCCACTCCATCGAAGTCGCCGCCGATCACTCTCCGAATTCTTTCACTTCAACAAAGATCCGACATTTTGAGAGATCGAGAACTCGACTTCGACAGAACTTCGAGAGGATAAGGAAAATCTTCGACGCCGTCAATCCCACAGGTGCTCACGGCTCGCCTCCACACCTCCGATCCCACCGACGCATCCCCTGCCGAGCCTCCATCGACGTAGATCTCCATCTCCGCCTCTACGCTGGCGTCTGTCGAAGTCAAAAATCTCCTCAGAGTTTCAAATCGACGACAAGATCGCTTCCACGATTCTCCGGTGTACCCGATTACTCCTCTGCTCTATACTCCACCTCCACGGCGGGCTTCCATCGATGCCCTCGCCTCAAGCTCTCCCCGACTCCATCGATGACGCCACCGCCGATCAGTCCAGCAACGCCGAATGCCCCCTTCGGCGACTCCTTCGGGCACGCTCCACCTCCACGCCGGACTTCCACCGACGTCGAGATCTCCAATCGACGCTCTGATCGTCGTCATCTCACATCCGACAAACGAAGCCAACCTCCGCCGATCGCTCTCTCATCTCACATCCCCGTTGATCGCTCTCTCATCTCGAATCGAGCCGGTTGCGCCACCAGCGAACAACACCAGCAGCAAAGACCACCGATCGCCATCAAAACCTCCTGAGATCTCCATCTCAAATATTTGGGAGTTTGATTTAGCTTCGATCGACGTCAATCGACTTCTCCTCAGTTCGACATCTTCACCGCACCACAGGAACGTCTTCCCTGGCAAAGCTCCACTCTCTCTCCAATTCTGTCGACAACTCCTTATCACGATCTCCAGTGAAGCAAGTCAACAGATTGGAAGTTCTAATTTGGATGCGATCCAATCAACTGCGGGTGTGATTTGGGAGGTGATTCATACCAGATTTCAAGCTGACTCGACAACTACCACCATAATCAAGTCAGTGCACTTTCGAGCGATCAAGAGTTTGATTTGGACTCTTTTCGATTACCTAGGTAATCAGAATTCAGGTATAATTTCCTTTGAATTGAAATTTGAGTACTACTTTAAATTCTGTCATAATAATTTCATCGATTATCTGCCATCCACAAACAGTGAGTGAGTGTATCTGTTTTGCCCTTATTCGCGACATCTTTATATTAATTTAGGGACCGCTAAATACATCGTGGATTTCAACAGTTGCATAGAATTATATTTTACAAAATATTGAGGTCTAAATTGCAAATTTTTTTACAATACAGTCTCTATTTTACACTCTTGAGCTTGCTAGCAGATTCATTCGCCTTATTATGCGCTTTACTTTACTGAATCGTTGCTGATCCTCCGCATCTTCTGCATCATCCTGCACGATTGCATTAGAGTTTGTTAGTGGCATATAGAAATTAATAGGTTGCATTCATTATTATATATATTAAAAAAATAATCCTCATAAATTCAGCATTTAGATAATAGCAATAAAAAAAGAAAAATAACTGTGCATGCGTACTCGTAGTGGTAAAGTCTACGACCGAGTTGAACCCAATACAGATATGGATCCCAATGCTTCTTCGTCTGGTATCACCTCACTAACAGATTACATGACTCTTGAAAATCTAAAAACTCTTGAGGAAATTAAGGCCCAAATGAACACTCTAGGTCAGAGAATGGATAGGTTGGAATTGGAATGTCATGATGGCTCTCGTAATGAAGAACGTCAACTTAATAATCGTCGAGAGGAGAGAATAAATAGGAATTATAATCGATACGATGAGGATGAACGGTACATGAAAAACATCAAAGTAGACGTATCGAACTTTGATGGCCGCTTAGACCCACAATATTACCTTGATTGGGTAATGAGTCTAGAGCGTTATTTCAAGTGGTACGAGATGTCCCAAGAGCGGCGAGTCCGTTTTGCTGCCATGAAACTGGTAGGACAAGCGGGACAATATTGGTCTAATGTTGAAAGACTGATAGCCCTCAGGAGGCAAGAACCGATCCGAATTTGGGATGAGATGAAGGCTAAGTTAAGCCAGAAATATCTCCCCATTACTTTTCAGGAGCAACTTTTAGACAAATGGAGCAGGCTAACACAAGGGACTCGTTCTGCTCGAATACATTAAGAAATTTGATGAGTTCTTGACCAGGTACAGCGAGTTCGTCGATGAATCCCCAACCGTAACCCTCTCTAGGTTCAGGTCTGGCCTTCGTGATGATCTCTGTAGGGAACTCTTTGCAAGAGGTGTTAGTGATTTAGAACACGCCTATCAGATAGTTCGGGACTTAGATGCGTCTCGAGGATCTTACTATCAACGAGGTTCAGATTATAAGAATCAAAGCACTAGGGCTACCTCTTGGCAGTCCCAGCTCAAACCTAATCCTAACAGTTCGGTCCCAACGGGAGATCTCAAGGGTAAAGGCCCAGTTGAGGGCGTGCCACGAACCAACCCCCGCACCCAATGTTTTAAGTGTCAAGGATATGGCCACGTAGAAAAGTTCTGCCCAGTAAATCCAGAACCCTCTTTCTGGATGATCAATCAGATAAGGTGCAGGACGAACCTCAAAAGGAAGTTGTATTTGTTGGAAATGCGAGCAGTGATTCTGAGAATAATTTAGAACAAAAGAAATTTCTTAGTACTATCAGGAAAGCTGCTGTGGTTCGATGTAACCTCGCTCAACCTAAAGACATGGTTGACTGGCGAAGAACCTCGATCTTTCACACATGGATAAAGATTGGTGATAAAAATTGTAAAATCATTATCGATAGTGGAAGTTGCATAAATGCTGTGTCATCTAGTTTGATTTCAAAGATAGGGTTGAAGACGGTCCCTCACCCTAATCCGTACAAAGTTACCTGGATTAACACAGCATCGATGGAGGTGAATGAACGATGTCTTGTACCTGTGCAATTTGCCACCTATAAGGACAAAATTTGGTGTGATGTAATAACTATGGATGCAGGACATGTGATTCTTGGTCGACCTTGGTTATTTGATATGGACGTGACTTTGTGGGGAAAGTCCAACACTTGTACTTTCAACCATGAAGGGCAACGGATCAAACTAATTCCGAGTCAACCCAGATCCAAACCAGAGAAAAAGCCAGTGGACACGAGAAAAGAGAAAAATCTCAACTTAATCAGCCCTAAAGAGATTGAACAAAAAGTGATTGGTGGGGCACAAGTCATCGTTTTGCTTGCTCGGGAAGTAGCGAAAGAATCTCATGAAACGATTCTTCCTGAAGTGGCCCCTATTATCACAAAGTTTGCTGATATATTTCCTAACGACCCCCTGTTCAACTGCCACCAATGCGGGACATTCAACATGCCATTGATCTAGTTCCGGGAGCCACTCACCCAACTTGTCGCACTATCGAATGAACCCAATGGAACATGCTGAATTACAGAGGCAAGTTGAAGAGTTGTTGAGCAGAGGGTTCATACGAGAAAGTTTGAGCCCTTGCGCGGTCCCTGCACTGTTAACGCCGAAGAAAGATGGGACATGGCGTATGTGTGTGGATAGCCGTGCTATCAATAAAATAACGATAAAATATCGTTTTTCAATTTCTAGATTGGATGATATGCTTGACATGATGACAGGTGCTACCATCTTTTCAAAAATAGATTTGAAGAGTGGTTATCATCAAATTCGTATTCGCTCGGGAGATGAATGGAAAACAGCCTTTAAAACGAAGGATGGGCTGTATGAGTGGATGGTCATGCCTTTCGGCTTGTCTAATGCTCCAAGCACTTTTATGAGAGTGATGACACAAGTATTGCGACCCTTTATCGGAAAGTTTATAGTCGTATATTTTGATGACATCCTCATTTATAGCAAATCAAAGGAGCAACATTTGGACCACCTCACGTAAGTTTGTGTAGTTTTGAGAAAGGAAAGTTTATATGCCAACCCTAAGAAATGTACCTTTCTTACAACCAAGTCATTTTCCTAGGAGTGGTTGTTTCTTCACAAGGTGTCTCCGCAGATCTCGATAAAATTAAAGCTATCGTGGAATGGCCAGAACCATGCAGTATTCGAGAAGTGAGGAGTTTTCATGGGTTAGCCACTTTCTACAGACGTTTTATTCGAAATTTTAGTACAATCATGTCCCCGATTACCGATTGCTTAAAAAAGGAGGACTTCGAATGGACTAGAGCTGCTGCCAAGGCGTTTCGGGAAATCAAAGAGAGAATGACAGAAGCTCCTGTTATAAGACTCCCAGATTTCACGAAAGTTTTTGAAATTACTTGTGATGCCTCAGGCGTTGAGATAGGTGGTGTTTTAAGTCAAGAAAAGCATCCCGTTGCCTATTTTAGCGAAAAGTTAAATGATGCTAAGCAATGGTACTCTACTTACGATAAGGAGTTCTATGCGGTAGTGCAAGCTCTACGTTATTGGCGCCATTACTTGTTACCGTAGGAATTCGTCATTTATTCAGACCATGAAGCCCTTAAGTATCTCAACTCTCAAAAGAAGTTGAATTCGAGGCATGGTAGGTGGGTAGAATTCCTTCAAGATTACACCTACGTCCTCAAGTATAAGGCCGGGGTAGAAAATAGGGTCGCTGATGCTCTTAGCCGTCGTCGCACTTTACTTTCTGTCATGAGTATGGAAGTGGTTGGTTTCGAGAAGATTAAAGACACTTATGAGTCCTGTCCTGATTTTGGAAATGTATACACTGTCTTAAGGGATAGTTTGACTCATGAGATTGATGGTTTTCTTCTGCAAGACGGATATTTATTTCGCTCTCGTCTGTTGTGTATCCCTCGTACCTCATTGAGAGAATTTCTAGTATGGAAATTACACGCTGGGGGACTTGCTGGACACTTCGGGCGAAATAAAACAATTGAAGCTGTCGAACATCGTTTTTATTGGCCGAGCTTAAAAGAGATGTTGCAAGGCTTGTTAGTCAATGTCGTACATGTCAACTCGCCAAGCAACAAAAACAAAATACTGGTCTCTACACTTCTCTACCAGTTCCTAACTGTCCTTGGCAAAATGTCAGTACAGATTTCGTGCTGGGTTTACCAGAAACAGCAAGGAAGCATGATTCCATACTTGTGGTTGTAAACCGTTTTTCCAAGATGGCTCACTTCTTGCCATGTTCCAAAACGTCAGATGCCTCTCGGGTTGCTACAATCTATTTTGATGAAGTTGTTAGGTTACATGGACTACCCAAAACAATTGTCTCAGATAGGGATGTGAAATTTACGAGCTACTTTTGGAAAACCCTGTGGCATAAAATGAGAACTAAACTTCAGTTTTTCTAGGGCCTTCCATCCACAAACTGATGGCCAAACTGAAGTAGTCAATAGAAGTCTCGGTAATCTGCTACGATGTTTAGTGGGTGAGAATCTTAGAGCATGGGATCTTGTGTTACCTACTGCTGAGTTTGCATACAACAGTTCTGTCAATAGAACCATAGGCATGAGTCCATTTGAGGTAGTGCATGGTTATCAACCTAGGCAACCTATAGACTTAATTCCTATGGTACCCCATCATACTAGGATGTCTGAGTCAGCTGCATCATTTACATCACACATTCACGACTTGCATAAGGAGATCAGCAATCAAATTCAGAAAAATAATGCAAACTATAAAGCTTATGCAGATTTGCACAGGAAAACACATGAGTTTAACGTAGGAGACTACATGATGGTTCGGATTCGACCAGAACGGTATCCTCCGGGTACCGTGAAGAAATTGCACGCACGTAATGCGGGACCATTCAAAATTTTGAAGAAAATTAATTCAAATGCATATGTGGTAGATCTCCCACCGGATTTTGGCATTAGTCCCTCTTTTAATATTGAAGATTTGATTGCTTATAAAGGGCCCAATTTTCCCCTGATAATCCTTTATTGGATGAGCCTTCCTCTGTGCCACCTCCTGAAAGACCCTTATTACCTCCTCTTCCCCAAATACATCCAACCCATATGGCAGATCAATTGATGAAATTATTGATGATCAGATTGTCTCTACTAGAGATGGTGGTTACCACAGATTTTTGGTTCGTGGAAAAGGACTACCTGATTCTGATAACACTTGGATTAATCGAGAGGAACTCCAACGGTTGGACCCTGATCGTCTGGAGTATTATGAAAGCCGTGGAGGTTCACGTTCGACAGAGTCGAGTTTTTCCCACCCTGAGGGAA
The DNA here is from genome assembly GCA_038442645.1 of Agave tequilana. NCBI lineage: Eukaryota > Viridiplantae > Streptophyta > Magnoliopsida > Asparagales > Asparagaceae > Agave > Agave tequilana. The sequence goes on from JAVJIF010027810.1 coordinate 36,583, forward strand.
TGATGGGGACATCTCTCCAGGATTGCGAGTCTACACCAGGAGGCGTCGTCGCACACTTTCAGTTTGGTTCTATTAGGGCTGGGAAATTCAATTTAGCTATATTTTCCTTTTATTGTAATTTTTATTTATTTGGCAGTTTTCTTTTAGTCCCATATCGGTTGTAATGGGATCTTTCTGTTGGTGTAGGCCTATTTAAGGCCAAGACTGGTATTGTTATTGATAATTTTGGAATGAATGAAAATTGCTTTTAAACTTTGTAGCCTGTGTGCTTTGGGTGAGAAACCCTAGGGAGAGAATCTCGCCCGGTCCCCCATCATTAAGTCCTTAAATATGGTTATGTAATTTTGAACGGACATATGACTCAGACGGAGATTGTGTAGGTGGTCTAAGAAGTGGTCCCTATAATATTAACTAGTCATGATGGCTCAAATGCAAAATCCAACATCAAGCAAATGCAGTGGAGAATCTTAGACTCAGGTAAATTGAATGCATGTATGAAATATCTTAAAGTTTAAGTTCTAAATGCAAAGAAAATATACTCCTAAAATGATGAAAACTGACAATTACTGATGCAACCACTAGGCAGAAGCAAATAACAATTCAACCAACAGGTTATCGCAATCCAAATAGTAATTGTAAGTAATTTAATAGTTAACAATTCAGCTCAAGTTAGGATATCACTGGAGGGGTTAGTCGTTCATGCCCAAACACAAAATCCTCTAAGATTCCTCAAAGAAATACTCCCACTGAAGAGCTGAAATCACCCAGAATATTCTTGGGCAGCAGTAATAGGAAGTGAAAAATAGTTGCCTCGAGAATGGTGCAAGTAAATCGGGCCAGAAATAAGCTCTAGATTATTGTTCGTTGATCTGCTGAGTTGATTCTGGTAGATGGCCGAAGCTCGAACTGGATGTGAAGGCTCTAGACGTGTAGCACTGGTCGTCACGAATCTGCTGTTTTGAGAACGGCTTCATTCGGAATTGAAACGAGCTCAGAATGGCCTTTAGAACAGCGAAACTAAATCTGAACTGAGCTGGCTGAGTCAGACTGGTCTAAGTGAGTTGGACCGGGTTGAGTTGGACCGGCTGCTAACTAAAGTATGAAACGGATTGGGTTTGGGTCGGGTTTGTAGACCCGACCCGAAATCAAACCCGTTTGATTAACTGCTTAGTAGATTGGGTCGGGTTTAAAACAAACCCAAATGATCCGTATAAATCCACCCAAATCTTCCTTTCCTTGCTCAAAACTAGGGTCTGCTGACTCGGGTGGTGACGATGGAGCACGGGTGGTGATTGCACAATCTAAAGGCGGCGGCGACGCTATCTGGCTACGGCGACGACCTAATTTATAGGGAGGACTCAGTCGATGATGATCTTGAAGAGGTGGCAACGGCACGAAGTCGGCGAGGATGATGACGAGGGTGAAGAGGACGGCAACGTGAAGAACTAGACGAGAGAAGGTGGCGGTGACTCAGATTTAGCGCTGCTGACGTTCGGAGGAAGGTGGAGGAGCTTGAGGACGTTGAAGACGAAGTCGGTGGTGTCAATCGATGGTGAGGCGTCGATCCATGGTGAGGGCGGAGTTGGCAGTGATGAGGATCTGTTGTCGGCGTTTGATGATGTTGGCAGGGGCGGTGAGTTTTAAGATTGGGTCGTCGGTGCGAGGTGGAAGGAAATGCAACGATGGGTTCTAAGGCTTGATTAAGAGGAAGAAGAAGATGACAGAGAAGTTGATGGTGAAGATGGTGGAAATGGTTAAGATGCTAGAGGATGACGATGATGATGGGGATGAGGGTTGTTGTGGGTGTTGAAGATGAAGATGGAGGAGGAACTGTAAAACTTGGGAATTTTCAGGGATTTTCAAAGTGAATTTGGGATTATTTTGCTACAGTATATTTTTTGAAGAACAGATTGGAAATTTCTGGAATTGTACTGGGAGTAGAGGAACAATAATTCGTTTGGAATTTCTTGAATTTTCAGCTGAATTTCGCTGATTTTGAAACAATTTTTTTTGGTTTGAATAAATCTATGATTGGATCTAGATTTAGGGTTTAAGAAAAGCTAGTGTTTAGAGGAGGGGAAGAAAATTTGTTAAAAGGGATTGGAGCCCAAGCTCTGATACCAAGCTGATGTAATAAGAAGGAATCGCAATCACCTTCAAATCAAAAAAAAGGAAAGCTAAGGTTTTGGAATGAAGAAATAGATCGTGATCATATCCAATCTCCAATACTTATTCTTCCTCAACTCCACCAAAATCCCATCACAAATCCTAAATCACCTTCCGTCCCACATTAGATTCACTACTAGAACCTCCCTTGATGTCGAATTAATGACAATGCTCAAAAGACTTCATTAGCATAGGTCTTCATCCCTTGGGCTGCAGCGTATTTAAACTTATTGATGATCTCCAAAGAATCTGATCTATTTGAATTTTGATATGAATAATTTCCATCCTGAGCACTAAGCTATTTTGTGTCATCAATACCAAAGAATCAGATGTGTTGCCCTCACGTTAGCTAGTCATTTATTTCCACTCTTACTGTTATCAAAACAAGAAGACCGATATCATTCACAATCACAATTAACAAAGGAAACAGAAATGAAAATCCATTGATAACTGATTCTGCTATTCAAATTTCTCATAATGAATTCCCTTTTTATGGGCTACCAGGCTTGGTGGTGGAGTTGCTGAAAAAGTGGTTGCTGCGGGGTTACGGTGCATTGTCAGCAACCAGGATAAGTGGTACCTAGACCATTTAGATGCGACATGGCAAGGGTTCTATATGAATGAGCCGCTTGCAAATATCTCTAGACCTGAACAGCAGAAATTGGTAATTGGTGGTGAGGTGTGCATGTGGGGAGAACACATAGATACATCAGATATACAGCAAACCATTTGGCCGCGGGCTGCAGCAGCAGCAGGTAATATGTTCAATCTTATATTCAGTTCTTTTACTGCTATTACTATGAGCCTGCAATTACCATGTTGTTTGATTTTCTCGGGTAGCCTCTTTATCAAATATGCAATAATCATAACGGTTACAGAAGATCTTGGGAGTTAAACAATAATAATACACAAAGATCTTAGCTTCTATTGAAAAGTCTATTATCCTTCTAAGGGCACGAATAGAATATAAACTGAAAGTCTGCTGTTATTGATCCCTGATTGCTTGGTTTAGATTGATTTCTTACTGCCTAAAACGATTTTACGGATATGAATACTTTGTGTCATTCAACTTAAGAGCTTTTTTTTTTTTAAAATCAACCTTTCATGTTATTGCCTCCCTTGTTGCTGAAATTGAGTGAAATATTAGGAGTTTGAGAAAATTTTTAAGATGCGTTGTTCCTCACTGTAAGGTTGTTAAAATGAATGCTTGGATGCAACTCTTTTTTTTTTTTTTTTTTCCTGCTGTATTTCCTTGCCTTGTTCTCCCATCAAATTCAACTCAACAGATACAGCTTTATAAGAAAAGAGATCATCTTTGATGATTTGAATTCTTTTTTCATTAGCGTGTAAGTCATGCATTTTGCTTGTTTGGTATTGTTATTATTATCATTTGCTAGTTTAACATATCTTAGATTTTCGTTAAGCAAGTACCCAGTGGCTCTCTACCTCAGATATAATGTTAACAGAGATGATCTGCTAGTTCTTATCCTTTAAGTGGCATTTAGAGACCTTGCAAGTGTCTTAATGAAGGAAAACATGAACCTGGTCATAGAATGCGAATGAGTAGTTTCCTCAATGGTTAGGCACATGTTCCTTTAGTTAAAATTCAACTAGTAAGGTATCACGTTTTGCTGCCTTCCATAAAAAGAGATTTGTTGATATTGAGCGTTTATTGCATGTCACCTAGAACGGCTGTGGACTCCGCTGGAGAAGCTGGCGAAGGACCCAGAGCAAGTTACAGGAAGATTGGCTCACTTCAGGTGCTTGCTGAATCAGAGAGGGGTTGCGGCTGCACCACTGGCTGGATTTGGCCGAGATGCCCCGTCAGAGCCAGGCTCTTGCTATAAGCAGTAGGAGACATCCTCTCACCCCTAAGGTTCTTCTTGCTCAGGTTCACTCGGCGTGCAGTGTCTCACCCTAAGGAGACATCTTCTCAAGACGTACGTTGTTGGAACCCTCAGCTCCAGCACAGAGGCTTCCACTGCTCCAGATGAAGGGATAACTGTCATTGTTTCTGGTGGTGTGTTGAGGCCTCTATTGGTATCCAGTGTGGGAATACTCACCATTGTTTCCGATTGTGTACTTTTGCCTGCTCTCCTCCGGGCATTCAAAATAAAAGTTCCTGTCCAAGGCATTGATCAAATTTCAGCAATTTGTATGTCTCCCTCATTTATTATCAGGGCGACCAAAACTTTTGAACAATCGAACAGATTCCTCTTTGGTTCTATGATTTTACAAATGTTTATGTAACACAGATATCTCAGAATTGTAATACATCATTCACTATGCGGTGTAAACAGAGCCAGGTTATAACTAATGCAGTCTTCCAGTGCTTTCAGTGTATCTGTACATTCATTTTCTTTATCTGCAATATACTTACGGAAGATGCAGCTATTGCGAGATTATCTCAGGCCTGCTCCAGCTCGCTCCTCTATTATCATCAACACCACCACAACCACCACCTTTACATGTCTTTTCGAAATTAGCTAAGCCTCCTCCATTCCTGTTGTATACTTACTCCATCCCCCTCACATGCCGGGCCAAATCTAAACCCATCTTCATCCACCTCCTCGCCACCTCAACCTGTCGACGCCAGAGAGCCATCCCTCCTTTGTTCCATGCTATTGTCGCAAGCCATTTCCCCTCTTCAATTGGATACTCCCCCTCTTTTAGCCCCACGATGAGCTGGTACGCCTGCCTGTACACACCAAAGGCCCCATCGCTTGTGATGTAGTCCTTTCCCAGAAGCCCTGTGAGCCTAGCCAGACTGCGGAGGACAGTGCCGACCATATGGTAGTCCGGCAAGGGGCATGCCAGGAGTGCCGAGAGGCAGGCGTTCAGGGCAAACTCTGCGGCCTCTGGATTTGTCCTGCTGCCCTAGGCAGCCACGAGACCCAGTTGGAAGAGGTTGTGAGGGGTGCATGATTTGGAAGAAGCATTATCAGCTGGAGTTGTTTCTGCTGGGCATCATTGATCCTGTTGAGGAGATGGTCGGTGTTGAATGTGTGCAGGAAGACGAGGCTAGAGGCATCAGCTTCCTGATCACTGCCGGAGACTGAAGGAAGTAGCTGCATTCATAAGTTGACAAATTTGATCAAGATGTTTAAGGCAGCAAAAGCATTTGTTTCACTTATAATACTGCTTTAAGAACTAAGTGAAACTGATGCTTAGGAAATGCAATTTGTTAATCCACAAATTTGAAATCAGATTTCAAACGATGCTTCCAAATCATATAAAGATGTTGATTCCATAACCTAAACTGTATGTTGAGAAACATCTGAAATATTTAGTTCTTTCTTCCGCAATGGTCTATTGTAAATGTGGTAGATCAAGATTAACAGTGCATTTGTATGGGTGTTCGTCAATAACACAGTCTACCTAGTGTATTTAGATTATTTCTCCAAAATATTCTGATGGTGATCATACCTTGCCAGCTCTACTGAACATTCCCATGGCCTTTCTGACATTTGACTCTGCCATTGGTACCTTCTTCTGCCCCTCAGCATTGATCATTGCTCCAACACTCATAATCAAAGCTTTACAAATCATGAATAGAATTTCACCACTCCCGTTACAGATCTTGCTGTAGAATTCTGATGCAAATTCTAGGAATTCTGCGGAAGAGTCATACTTTTTCTCCTTTGCCATCTTCAACCCCATATTCCATGAATCTCCGGCAAACCAGCTCAACTCACGGCTACCAACAGTTCCCTTTCCAAAGAAAGATTCGACTCCAAGTTCTGTCATTTTAGCCCGAGCACACCTGGTGTACTTTAGGATCTCATGCTCGGCTTCTGGGCTGCGGTGTAAGGGTGTGATGAGGTTGCGTAGGACAGCAACTTCTGGCATTGGCATTTCCTTCCCAGGGGAGTAGAGGTTGAGGAGGAGAGAGAGTGTTGTAGGGAGAGAGGAGAAAAAGGAGGTAGAGAAAGATAGCACAGAGACTGGAAATTAAAGAGAGTGAGAACGACATTGAAGCAGGTTTGGACAGAGCCCGGTCGACCGGGCGGTCGACCGGTGGACAAGGCTGGTCGACAGCCAAGTCGACCGGTGTGCACGACATGCACAGACATGGCCCGGTCGACCGTGGCAAAGGAACAATCGACCGCCCGGTCGACCGACTGAAAGGCTTCTACTCTCGGTTGGTCCCGGTCGACTGGGCCAATCGACCGATGACAAGGGTCGATCGACCGGCCAGTCGACCGACAGACGCGTTTTGTCTCCTTTCTGGATTCGGACTCCTTTTCTGTTTTGGGATCGAATCCAATCAGGGTTTCCTAAATCCCTAGAACTCTGTGACTATAAATAAGGGCTAGAACCCTCATGTATTGTATCACTAGAAATCCCTGAAATTATCCCTCTGTATTGGCTTGTGTTGATTGTTAAATCAATAAAATCTCTCTCCCTTGCCCCCAAGGACGTAGGCAAATTGTCGAACCTCGTTAAATAATGTGTTGATTTGCTTTCTCTATTGTTTCTCTGTTCTTGTCGTGTTGGGTACATCTCCGGCTGCATCTGTCTCTGTTTGGTGTGGATTCCTCAGAGAGGTTGTTGCACCGCGAGCGCAACAAGTGGTATAAGAGCATCCCAGGTTCATTGTGGGATCGTATGTTGATTCTAAGGGCATCAGTTGCTGTTTGATGAAGATCATGTGTCGATCTCGGAGCAGCGTTGGGACTGTTTGTGGGATCGTGTGTCAATCTCAAAACAGTGTGTGGATTGCTCGATGAATTAATTCGGAGGAGTAGATTGCTTCAGAAACTCTTCGAGGGTTTCGTGTGGAGGTAAAGATCCTATCTTTATCTAGTTTGTTTTATCTAACTCCGTTTGCTTTCGCATTGCTTTGAGAAATCAGTAGAGAAGATGGTTGGAGATGGTCATTTACGGTGTATTCTGTGAATCCACATTCGTTGAGAATTGATATGGTGAAGTTCGACGACAAGAACAACTTCGGTATGTGAAGATGTGAGGTGATGGATGCACTAACAGCATCAAACCTCAAAGACACTTTACGGTTGGAGAAGCGCGATTCGACTACTGAAGAAGATTGAGAAAAGATGAACCGGACAACGTGTGGCTTGATCAGGTCTTATTTGACACAAGACATCAAGTATCATGTGTTGCATGAAACATCTGTGAGGCAGCTGTGGGAGATCATGAAGAAAAAGTACCTAACAAAAAGCGTCGAATCGCGGTTATAGTTGAAGAATAAGCTTTATCGTTTCCAGATGACGAGAGGATGCTCCATTAACGAACACATGAATAGCTACACAAAGCTTCTTACTGACCTGGTTAATGTGGATGTGAAAATCGATGAAGAAGATAAGGCGGTAATTCTATTGAATTCTCTTCCTGAAGAAGAGTATGAGACCTTTACTCTTACATTGATCAATGAAAGAAAATCTCTTAACTATAATGAGGTGTCTGCTGCTCTTGTGAATTATGAAGTAAGAAGGCATGACAGATTGTCTTCTTCAGAGAGCACAACAGCAGAGACATTGGTGGTAAAAGGCAGGAGTTCCAATCGGAAGGGAAGAGGTGATCAGGGAAGATCGAAGTCCAGATCAGATTTCTGAGATCTGAAGAAGAACCAGTGTGCCTTATGCAAGGAGTTAGGGCACTAAAAAGTTGATTGCCCGAAGGCCAAAGGTACGAAGGAGTCGATGACCGAGGCAAATCTCACACAGGTGGCCAGTACTCATGCCAGTGCTTCACAGGCATCTAGGATCAGACTCAGACTCATCGGTATTTTCTCTCTCTGTTACTACTCCTACTGTTGGTTTCTCATATAATTCTGAGTGAATCTTAGATACAGGAGCTATCTATCATGTGTACCCAAACAGGGACTAATTTTTTAGATTTGAGAAGCTAGATGGATGTGTTGCTGTTATGGGGTGATGATCATCCATGTAATATAGCAGGGATGGGTACAGTCCGTATCAAGATGGATGATGGGATAGTATGAAAATTAAAGGAAGTGAGGTATGTACCTCAACTAAAAAGAAATCTTATCTATGTTCGTGCTTTGAAAACATTGGGTCGGTTTCTATACGAGATGGTGTTCTCAAGATGACCAAAGGCTCAATGGTGATTATGAAAGGCGTCCGCTGGAACAATCTCTACTATTTGAAGGGTAGTACGTTACAGGTTAGGTGGAGACTTCTATTTCTTCAGATAATGTTTGCACACAGGTCTGGCAGATGAGAGTCGGACACGGAGGTGAAAAGTCTTTGCAAGCTCCAGCAAAGAAGGGATCATTGGAAGGTGCATCTACCTACAACTTGGAATTTGGTGAACACGGCATTCCGGACAAGAAGAAGGTGAAATTCAGCACCACTACTCACCACTCTGAAGGTCTTCTTGATTGTGTTCACGTAAGTATCTGGAGAGCTGCTAAGACTGCATCCCTTGGAGGTCATAGGTACTTTGTCTCTTTTATTGATAATTTATCGAGGCATTGTTGGAAATATCCCGTGAGACAAAGGTGTGAAGCCCTAGATATGTTGGTGAAGTGGAAGGATATGATGGAGAAGCAGACCGGTAGGAAGATCAAGGAGCTACAAATTGGTAATGTTGAAAGATACAAGAACCAATTCCTACAATTTGGCCAAAACACTGGTATTGGTACTCACTTCACAGATGGAATAGATGGGTTGGCTACGGAGGTAAACCGTTCCTTGCTGGAGAAGGCTCGGTGTTTGTTGTCTAATGCACAATTAGACAAATCGTTTTAGGCTGAGGCGATTGTGTATGCTAGCCATCTCATAAATGGACTGTCATCGACTGCGATGGGAGATAAAACTCTACTGAAAGTTTGGTCTAGAAAAGCTACTCAAGGTCATTGTTTGCTGCGAGAATTTGGAAGTCCGGCTTACTTTAGCGCCAGAGATGGTATGGTGATTCCGCGAGCAAAGAAGTTTGTGTTTTTGGGTGTCAAAAGAAATATGAAAGGTTACAGGTTATGAGACCACGAAACAAGAAGATCGTGTTGAGTCAATATGTCACGTTTGATGAGACTTCAATGTTGAAGTCTATCGTCTCTCAGCAGGTAGAGAGGACAAAGACCAAGAAAGTACCACAGCGGGTGGAGGCTGATGCTATTCCACTATCTCCAGTTGGTTCAGTATCAGTGAGGACTTCACCGAGGTGACACCTGGTGAAGATCAAGTAGCCAGTTTTGATGCTGAACAAGTTGACGACGCTGATGAGAATGTCAAATTATTTGCAGCTATTGGAACCAAGATAAACCACGAAAGTGGGCGAAGAAGCATGAATCTCAAGTTTGTGACCGCGACAAACTCAAGTTGAAGGCTGTTGTTCTCCATGACGATAGTGAGGACGTTCATATGACTCAGCCAGGTCGGTTCGCTGCTGAAGACTCAGTCACAAGTGCTTGAGCTTGATGGAGCTCATTTAAATGAACTACGGTTGGCTTGATCCCTTGGGCAAGGTACGTAGACAGGCGTAAAGGCGCAACCATTTGGTGATGCAACCCATATGAAGCTATTTGGGTTCTCGAGAAGCTGATTGGGACTTTACGTAGAAGTGAAGAGCTGGACTTCACGTAGAGGTGAAGAGTTGGACATCACGTAGAGATGAAGCATTGTGATCTCGATGAACAGTTGATCTTCTGGTGAGAAGATGGTTAAGCTTGCATAAGGGGTGTGCATCCAGTTTGTTGAAGCCGATGATGGTGTTTGGTGTGCTCTACTCAGATTTGGTTAGACCGTCTCAAAGACGTGTGAACTGGAGAGAGCCAGTCAGTTGGAGAGTTAGTGTTGGCTCATGATGGGTTCTTCTTGAGGTTATTTGGAATAGAGTTCCATGAAGTTGCTGAGTGAGAGACACGTTCGTTGGTTGGCTCGTATGGTATTTCTCTTCAGGTTAAGTGATGGGAACGCATGTATAGGTGCATTCTGTTTGAATAGCTGAGCTGAAGTTGGAAGCTTATAATTGATATTGGAGTTTGGCGAGAGTTGCAAGTGGCAACGACAAACTCAATTTGGATCTAGTGAGATCAGTGAAAATCAATTGTACGTGTACTGGCGATTCGTTTGAAGGAACATGTTTCGTCTGTTGGCCAAGTCGAGATCATGTGTCGATTTCGCCGAGATCGTGTGTCGATTTTGTTCGGAGCGCTCAAGCCGAGATCGTGTGTCGATTTCGCCGAGATCGTGTGCCGATTTCGCCAGTTGTTCGTTAGAGTTCGGCTCAGATTTAGAAAATCTTCACCGAGGTGGAGAATTGTTCGGGGAGAGGAGATAAAGGAGATAGAGGAAGATAGCACAGAGACTGAAAATAAAAGGAAGCAAAAACGGCATTGAATCAGGCCTGGACAGAGCCCGGTCGACCGGTGGACAAGGCTGGTCGACCGCCCAGTCAACCAGTGTGCACGACATGCACAGACATGGCCCAGTCGACCGCCCGCGTCGACCGTGGCAAAGGAACGGTCGACCGCTCGGTCGACCGACTGAAAGGCTTCTGCTCCCGGTTGGTCCCGGTTGACCGGCCCGATTGACCGAGGACAAGGGCGGTCAACCGACAGACACGTTTTGTCTCCTTTCTGGATTCAGACTCCTTTTCTGTTTTGGGGTCGAATCCAATCAGGGTTTCCTAAATCTCTAGGACTCTGTGGCTATAAATAAGGGATAGAACCCTCATGTATTGTATCACTGGAAATCCTTGAAAGTATCTCTTTGTATTGGCTTGTATTGATTATTGAATAAATAAAATCTCTCCCCTTGCCCCAAGTACGTAGGCAAATTGTTGAATCTCATTAAATACTGTGTTGATTTGCTTTCTCTATTGTTTCTCTATTGTTGTCGTGTTGGGTACATCTCAGCTGCATTTATCTCTGTTTGGTGCGGATTTCTCAGAGAGGTTGTTACACCACGCGCGCAACAAGTGGTATCAGAGCATCACTGGTTCGTCGTGGGATCGTGTGTTGATTTCAAGGGCATCAGTTACTTTTGGTGGAGATCATGTTTCGATCTCGGAGCAACGTTGGGACTATTTGTGGGATCGTGTGTCGATCTCAAAACAGCATGTGGATTGCTCAAGGAATCAATTCGGAGGAGTAGATTGCTTTGGAAATTCATCGAGGGTTTCGCGTGGAGGTGAAGATCCTATCTTTATCTAGTTTGTTTTATCTAACTCTGTTTGCTTTCGCATTACTTTGAGGAATCAGTTGAGAAGATGGATAGAGATGGTACATCTACGGTGAAATTCGTGAATCCACATCTATTGAGGATTGATGTGGTGAAATTCGACGACAAGAACAACTTCGATATGTGAAGTGTGAGGTGACAGATGCACTAACGGCATCAAACCTCGAAGACACTCTACGGTTAGAGAAGAAGCGCGATTCAACTACTGAAGAAGATTGGGACAAAATGAACTGGACAGTGTATGGCTTGATCAGGTCTTGTTTGACACAAGACATCAAGTATCATGTGATGCAGTAAACATCTGCGAGGCAGCTGTGGGAGATCATGGAGAAAAAGTATCTGACGAAAAACGTCGAATCGCTGTTGCAGTTGAAGAGTAAGCTTTATCGTTTCCAGATGACGAGAGGATGCTCCATTAGCGAACACATGAATAGCTACACAAAGCTTCTTATAGACCTGGTTAATGTGGATGTAGAGATCGATGAAGAAGATAAGGCGGTAATTCTATTGAATTCTCTTCCTGAAGAAGAGTATGAGACCTTTACTCTTACATTGATCAATGGAAGAAAATTTCTTAACTACAATGAGGTGTCTGCTGCTCTTGTAAATTATGAAGTAAGAAGGTAAGACCGACTGTCTTCTTCAGGGAACACAACAGTAGAGGCATTGGCGGTAAAAGGCAGGAGTTCCAATCGGAAGGGAAGAGGTGATCAGGGAAGATCGAAGTCCAGATCATGTTTCAGAAATCTAAAGAGGAACTAGTGCGCCTTATGCATGAGTTAGGGCACTGGAAAGTTGATTGTCTGAAAGCCAAAGGTAAGAAGGAGTCGATGACCGAGGTAAATCTCGCACAGGTGGCCAGTACTCATGCCAGTACTTCACAGGCGGATGGATCGGACTCAGACTCATCGGTATTTTCTTTCTCTGTTACTAGTCCTACTGTTGATTTCTCAGATAATTCTGAGTGGATCTTAAATACAGGAGTTACCTATTTTGTGTGCCCGAACAGGGACTTGTTTTCTAACTTTGAGAAGCTAGATGGATGTGTCGCTGTCATGGGTGATGATCATCCATGTAATATAGTAGGGATGGGTACGATCCGTATCAAGATGGATGATGGAATAGTAAAAGAATTGAGGGAAGTGAGGTATGTACCTCAACTCAAAAGAAATCTTATCTCTGTTCATGCTTTGAAAACGTTGGGTCTTGTGGTATCTATACGAGATGGTGTTCTCAAGATGACCAAAGGCTCAATGGTGGTTATGAAGGGCGTCAGCTGGAACAATCTCTACTACTTGAAGGGTAGTACAGTTACAGGTCAGGTGGAGACTTCAATTTCTTTAGATAATGTTTGCACACAGGTTTGGCAGATGAGAGTCGGACACGGAGGTGAAAAGTTTTTGCAAGCTCCAGCAAAGAAGGGATCATTGGAAGGTGCATCTACCTACATCGTGGAATTGGGTGAACATGACGTTCTGGATAAGAAAAAGGTGAAATTCAACACCACTACTCACCACTCTGAAGGTCTTCTTGATTGTGTTCACATAAGTATCTGGAGACCTGCTAAGACTGCATCGTTTGGAGGTCATAGGTACTTTATCTCTTTTATTGATAATTTATCTGGGCATTGTTGGATATATCCCATGAGACAAAGGTGTGAACCCTAGATATGTTGGTGAAGTGGAAGGATATGATGGAGAAGCAGACTGGTAGGAAGATCAAATAGCTACAAATTGATAATGTTGAAAGATACAAGAACCATTTACTACAATTTGGCCAGAACACTGGTATTGGTACTCACTTCACACTGGAATACATGGGTTGGCTAAGAAGGTAAACTGTTCCTTGCTGGAGAAGGCTCGGTGTTTCTGTCTAATGCACGATTAGACAAATCGTTTTGGGCTGAGGCGATTGTGTGTGCTAACCATCTCATAAATGGACTGTCATCGACTGCGATAGGAGATAAAACTCTATGGGAAGTTTGGTCTAGAAAAGCTACTCAAGGTCATGGTTTGCTGCGAGAATTTGGAAGTCCGGCTTACTTTAGTGCCAGAGATGGCATGGTGAATCCGCAAGCAAAAAAGTTTGTGTTTTTGGGTGTCAAAAGAAATATGAAAGGCTACAGGTTATGGGACTCCGAAAACAAGAAGATCGTGTTGAGTCAAAATGTCACGTTTGATGAGACTTCACTGTTGAAGTCTACCGTCTCTCAGCAGGTGGAGAGGACGAAGACCAAGGAAGTATCACAGCGGTTGAAGTTGGATGCTACTCCACCATCTCCAGTTGGCTTAGTATCAGTGAGGACTTCACCGAAGGTGACACCGGGTGAAGATCAAGTAGCCGTTTTGATGCTGAACAAGTTGACGATATTGATGAGAATGTCGAATTATTTGCAGCCATTAGAACCAAAATAAAACCACGAAAGTGGGTGAAGAAGCATGAATCTCAAGTTTATGACCGCGACAAAATCAAGTCGAAGGCCGTTGTTCTCCATGACGGTAGTGAGGAAGTTCATATAACTCAGCCAGGTCGGTTCGCTGCTGAAGACCGAATCACAAGTGTTTGAGCTTGATGGAGCTTATTTAAATGAACTACGGTTGGCTCGATCCCTTGGGCAAGGTATGTAGGCAGCCATAAAGGCGAGGCCATTTGGTGATGCAACCCATATGAAGCTATTTGGGTTCTCGAGAAGCTGATTGGGACTTCACGTAGAGGTGAAGAGTTGGACTTCACGTAGAGGTGAAGCATTGTGATCTCGATGAACAGTTGATCTTCTGTTAAGGAGATGGTTAAGCTTGCATAAGGGGGTGTGCATCCAGTTTGTTGAAGCCGATGATGGTGTTTGGTGTGCTCTACTCAGATTTGGTTGGACCGTCTCGAAGACATGTGGAGTGGAGAGAGCCAGTTAGTTGGAGAGTCGGTGTTAGCTCATGATAGGTTCTTCTTGAGGTCATTTGGAATAGAGTTCCATGAAGTTGCTGAGTGAGAGACACGTTCGTTGGTTGGCTCATATGGTATTTCTCTTCAGGTGAAGTAATGGGAATGCATGTATAGGTGCATTCCGTTTGGATAGCTGAGCTGAAGTTGGAAGCTTACAATTGATATTGGAGTTTGGCGAGAGTTGCAAGTGGCAACGACAAACTCAATTTGGATCTGGTGAGATCAGTGGAAATCAATTGTACGTGTACTGGCGATTCGTTTGGAGGAACATGTTTCATCTTGATTGTAAGGAGGTGGTTCTATTCCTCTGGAATTCTCTCCAAGAAACAAACGTGTTGTAAAACGCATCGGTTACTTCATGGAATTTCTAGAGTGAATTCCTTGGGAGCAAATAAAACCAGTGGTAGGTGACCCCCTTGAGGTTGGATGGGAATGCTCGGCACAGAAGGAGGTCGTTGTGGCATAGACTGCCATCGTGGCCTGGTACTGGCGGAGATGGAGGAATGGGTCGGAGGTTCCCGAGTAGTGATCAAAGGATGACATCACAAACTTCTTTGGGAAGCAAAGCGTGGTGATCTCCCTTGATAACGGGGAGTCAGTGGGCCTCAACCCGTTATGCTCCATCCCTTTTAGGAACTGTTGACTCGTTTGGTTGAGTCGCTCCTGGACTAGGTCCGCTATGTTCTCAATCCGAGGGAACTTTGGTGTTCGGGAATGCCAAATGCCCTCGGAGTCCTCTTCATCTTTGTAGGTCTTTGATTGGATGCACCTCGAGCTTCTGATGGAGTGAGCGGATTCCTGTGTGCGCATTGGCGGAGGGGGGACCCGTGGGTTTCTTCCCGCAGTGGGAGAAGATCGTGACCCCTGTTGTACTCCGATCTATTTGAGTAGACGTGTCTGGACACGGGTTGCTGCCTCTTTTTCACGGGCAGCGACTACACGGAAACGAATCATCTCCCTTTGTTGATTCTCCATCTGCTTCCGCATGGAGGAAAGCATCTGGAGGAGTTGGTCACCGTTGAGCGGAGGCTCGGGTTCGGCAGTCAACTTCTTGAGTGGCGACACGGCATTAGGATGAGGTCCTCTGTGTCTGAGATGTGGACATCTGATAGGGTGGGTCGACAGTTCGTTGGTTCTGCCGTCTTTATCGCTTTTGTCATTTTCTTCAGAATGATGGGGTCGACCGTAGTCTAGTTGAACACTCTTCCTCGACGGAGCCATGCCAATCATGCTGGATAGTTTTAGAGGAAGGAGTAGGGTATTTTGACGGACAAGTCTCAAGTGTAGATTCAAAGCTCTCAATAAATCACCAAATGCAGTGGGTAATTTCTAAGGAATCAATCCACATGCCAAAATAGGAAAGTGAATATAGCCAAATCACAAAAAAGCCAATCGCAAACATAATGAAATATGTGAAAAATCTGAAAGGAAAAAAACCTCGGAGAGAGAAATTTCACAATGTCAATGGCGATTGCAAAAGGTTTCTCTAGATTCGGGTGAACTTGGTCCCTTTCTCATTGGAATGGATCTCCTATTTAAACAAGTCATGTCAAATAAATAAGGCTAAGGAGTCCTACTCAGTTTGACTACCTAAATCCCTTATTTTGCTAAGGGTCGATCTGAACTCCCTAATTTGAATCGATATAGGAGAGATTCCATCTCTATCTTGTGGTTCGTGCTCGGCTGCAGATAAAGATGAACTGCGACCGGGAGGTTACTACCTCATTTGAATTAAGATTGGACTTAAGGATAGGGACTTCTATAATCAGATCTGATTCTTCCGTTAATCACCCGATCTGTTCGAAATTCGAACGGGTGAAGATACCGGGTTAAATGCTTTGGAAGTAGTCATGCGTCATACATCCGTCAGAGATTGACTGGACATGTGTCACAATCATGGAGGGTCAAAAAGTGACCACTACAATATCTTAAATTTATCTTTAAAGGATTGTCAATGTACATTTTTTTATAAATTTTTTTAATTTTTTATATGATTTGTTCAAAGATCTTTGTTAGTAAAATATATTTATCAGTCAATCACACTAGAAAAAGTTAAAAAATGATTATTACTTGTCAATATTCGATAATATACTTTATACACCCCCCCAACACACACACACAAACTAATTTGGGGGACTGACATATAAATGATTTATGACTATTCTACTTTTTGGTATGTCCCCAAATTCTTACATTACAATTTATAATACTAAAACACAAAATAACCTCTAATTGGTTTGAAAAGACCCGAATCCAATCCTATATTTGAACCACCTTCATAATTTCCGACCACCAAGCAGATTTATGATGGTCGGCCCAAAACAGACTTCAAAATAGAATTTTATGACCGTTTGGAGCCATCCACCGCCATAAGCCTTTCCAAATACATTCCGAAATTATGTTAGAAAAAAATACATTCCAAATTAGAAATATGTATATCAGCCGACAGCTAAGAGTCTCTTTCAGCCTGTGGTGACGTGGCACATTATTAGCCACACTAATAAGGACGTCCCGCCTATTGGAACAACTGAAATTACTAAATGCCCCTGCGATAAAAGATAGTGGATGTGTATAGTTTATTATTATTTTTTCCCCTTTTCTAGTTCCGCGCGCTGTGAGATCTAGATTAGAGTTTTCATAGAGAAAGTCTTTCTAAACATAGCGGGATTAGGATCGATACTTTTTTTTACTTTGTAAACCTAGATCTCCATAAGCTCTCCATCAGGATCTCCATTAGATTTAGATCTCCTATCTATTTTAATGTCGACCGCCAACCAGAACACTTCTCCTGTCAGTTCAGGTCACCGATAGCCCCAATCTCTTTCTCCTGATCTTTATATGAATCATATACATTGGGTTCAACTTTCTCACAAAATATAGAAAATCTGGAATGATTGAGATCTTTAGATGTTAATTAAGAGGTTTGTATTTTCTTTTTTTATTTATTTTATTATTTTTCACAGTTTCTCATCTGAAAAAATTTTGGGTAACCTAGATGAAACTGCGACCTAGTTTACGTTGTATAGAACAATTGCGATCAAGATTGTAGTTTTTTAATTAATAATTTCACAGTTTTTATAATTGTGACCTTAGTCGCGGTCTTTAATTAAGTTTGATCTAAGACCTTTGTTGCAATCTTTTTAATTTATTAAAGTCCATGTTTTATCTTATAGTCATTAAATTTTTAAGGAATGCCACAAAGGTCGCACTATTTAATAAAATAATTTTTTTGATATTTATAGACATCTTAAAGTATGCGACCATGGTCGCTATTTTTAATAAATTATGTCACAATTTTCTTATAACTGCGACCTTAGTCGCAGTCTGTAATTACATCACCTGTGCGATCTTTTGTGCAGTCCTTTAATATATTAAGAACTACGACAATGGTCGCAGTATTATAAAATAACACTTTATTATAATATTTACAGACATCCTAAAAATATACGACTACGATCAAGACTTTTAGTCAATATTGTCACAGTTATCTTTATAACTGTGATCTTAGTCGCAGTTTTTAATTATTATATTTCTGACGAGTTATTTTCAATTATTTCTTTTTATTTAATTCAACATTTATTTTGGTAGAAAATGATTTTACATAGAGAAATGTCTGAATTCGTAGTTATTTTTTTAGGACAGCAACTTGCAGCAGATGATGAAGATACAACTTTTACAATGCTTATATAAGGAACAGAGTTTTGGTATAAGAAAAAAAGGAATAGATAAGTCACGTAGGCCTCCACATGAAGTTATTTGTAGAAAATATTGTTGCAATAAGAAGGGTGTGAAGAATTTGGCTAACAAAAGACAAGAAGGGCTTACGATCAACTGTCGTATTAATACTATAGTGCATTGTCCTGCTGAGATGCATGTACGTCTGCGTTTATTATCAGACAAAAGATTTCGGGTTGTCACCAAGTTTGCTGATTCGGATTCACATGATTTATCAAGTCCAGATAAGGTCCATCTCTTTTACTTTCACCAGACACATCGATCAAAAATTAGCAGAAGCATTATGACCAATTTGGTTGATGTAGGAATTCGTCCTTTTAATATTTCCCGTATTGTTAATGAATGAACCACAGAGAAGGTTGTGAAGAAGTAAGCCCCTAACAAGTTATTGATTTTATTCGACAATGGAGAAATAACATTGGGTAGGAGTTTATTTCTGTCATCAAATATTTTCAAGAAAAAGCTGAGTCAATCCAGATTATTTCTTTGCTAGTGAGGTTGATCATGCAGGCACACTAAGAAGTATTTTTTGGGCTGATGAAATAGCAATTTTCTCTTATTTAAGTTTTTGTGATGTGGTTATTTTTGACACAACATACATGACTAATCACTTAACTTGCCCTTTGTTCCACTCACTAGAGTGAATCATCATCGGCAGTTAATTTTGTTTGGTTGCGATTGCTTACGGATGAGCAAAGAGATACATTTGTTTGGCTATTCAATAAATAACTCAAATGCATACACGGAGTTGCACCAAAGTTGATCATTACTGATCAGAATGCCCAAATAGGCGATGCCATCAATATATTATTTACAAATTCCCGGCACCGTTACTGTTTTTGGCATGTAAGAAAACACATTACCAAGCAACAAATCCTCCTGATGAACAAGTACGGAGATGATTTTGTCATTGATTTCAATTTGTGGTACTCCTCCTGTGATATAAGCATATGCGAGGAATGATGGAGATTGATGAAGGAAAATTTTCATATAGAAGAAGAAGACAATTGGTTATTAAAGATGTACATATTGCATGGACACTAAATTAATACTTATCTAAAGAATATTTTCTGTGCTGGAATGACAACTAGTAAAAGGTTTGAGAGTATTAATTCTTTATTTGATGGTTTTGTTAATGCAAACACAAAACTAGTTGAGTTTGTCCACCAATACGATAAAGCTGTCGTTGCCCGTCGTAGAGTTGAATCTCAAGAAAATTTCGGTGTTTAAATTGTGCGCTCAGTTGTTCAAAAATCCATATGAGATATAAGTTTTAAAGTTTTTTATCAGAAAGATTTTTCAGTTATTTCAAAAGCAATGGGCAGTTGTAATGACACTCTTTTCGGAAGAGTTGGAACATGACGACTCAAGATTAAATTATTTGATTGGTGAATTTTCAGAATCAAAAGATATTTGGGACAAGGTCAGTTATGAGAATTCTGATGAACTTCATGTGTCATGTAGTTGTGCCTTATTCGAAACAGAGGGATCCTTTATAGACATATTCTGTGTATTTTACGGTGCAATCATGTGACACATATGCCAGAATCTTATATACTACAGAGATTGAGTTTGGATGCCCGTTACAAGAATGATGCAATTGAACATGGAATTAGACCTTTTCCAAATTAAGGCACACGAGAAACTGCTAGACTGTGGACACTACGAACCAAATTTAATACAATTCTAGAAATGGTGTCTGATTCGGATATTCATCTTTCAAAGTTGGATGCTGTGTTTGAAAGATTTTCTACAGAAATCAATAAGGATTTCAAATTCTGGACATTAAATGATCAATAATCGCAGTCTGAAACTAATGTTGGTTCTAATGGATCAGTTATGGTATTGAGAGATGGCGAAGAATTGACTATACGAGATCCGATTGGTCCTGTAGCTATCAAGGGGAGGCCTAAAGGCGCATCAAGGTTAAAGTCTGATTTTGAAGATTCTCTATCATAGAAGGAAGTGAGGTAGCATAATTGTGAAAATTGTTAACAGCTGAGCCATTACAGGACTGGTTGTTCATTATTGTTATGAAAAAATTTTCTTTAAATCTTTTGAATTTAAGTTTGATGTATCAAACATTTACGTTACTTTTTTATTTGCAGAAGAAGTAGTTTCAAGTTGCGACTACCTGAAACGAATAAAGCCTTTATTTTTACATATTCTTGCATCATTTGCGACCAAGGTCGCAGTGTTAGTGTAAAAAGGAGTAAAAATGACATCAATGAACTGCGACCTGAGTCGCAATTCAGGTAATATTGTATTTTCACGTTGTTCGCAACTCTTGTTCCATATGATTTATTACATCAAGACTTTTAACTTATGCTACCAATGTAATATGTTGTACTTTTTAATAATTTGATTGAATATAGTGAAATTTTATTTTTTTGATATCACTGCGACTATGATGGTGTATTCGGAAATTTTACTTAAATTAATTGAACTGCGATTATGGTCGCAGTTTGCATATTATTTGAATATAATGGCAGTCTGATTATTCCTGTTGACTGCGACTTTAGTCGCTATCATCAATATTTCGTCCACAAAGTGGTTTCAAATAACTGCGACCTGAGTCACAGTTCAAATATAATAAATCTATTTTGGGGTGTTTGCTGCTTTGTTCTGTATGAATTATTACGTTAAGGTTCTTAATTATGTTACCAATTTAATATGTTATTTTGTTAATAATTTAATTATATAAGTGAAATTTAGACTTTTATAATGATCACTGCGACCATGGTCGCATATAAGATATATTTTTTAGTTAGCCTTTTAGATCTGCGACTCTGGTCGCTGTTTTTTATATAATTTGGATATTATGACAAGAAGCTGTCTTGTTTGTGATTGTGACCTTAGTCGCAGTCTTTATCAATTCCTGTAGATTATCACATTTAAGGATTGGGATCACAGTCGCAATTTTTGGCGAATACATGCTATCTTGATCACAGTCTGTATCAAAAAAATAAAAAATTTCGATAAACACTAAAATTATTTGCCAGCATAGTTCACTTTTCACACAAATCTAAGAAGATAGGGCATTAAAATTTAAATTAGAAAAAAAAATATATTTATGTAATTAACATTACAAAATAAAAGCATTAAAATTCCTACAAAGATAAAATAATGATTTTTGAATGATGAATACAAAGGAATATTCGAGTCGTCCTGTCATCACCATGATAATCATTTTCATTTTTCATATTATGACGGTCTTTGTCTTCCGTCTCGCTTTCTCCTCTTCTTCCTCCGCAGTACTGTGACTCTCCTCTTCACTTTCTTCCTCTTCGGAGTGGTACTTCAGATCATCCATGTACTCCCAGAAAGGGTCGTCGTATCGAGCTCATCTTCCGACCTGTATCGAGGGAATATATTAGAATAATATTCTCAATTATCATTGGAGAAATTGCTTCTTTCAGTGGAAGATGGTTGAGAAGAAATATCTAAATTTTTTTTGAAAATTTTTCGAACCGAATTTTATAAATGTAATCTAGACTGTTGTTTTTCTTTAAAGAAGATCCTTAATATATAATACATTTGGGAAGTCCAAAAGATTCATGCTCTTAAACGACGTGAACATGACCGAAATTTATTATATGAGTTTTTGAAAAGTGTTTGTTTTTTAGGTGACTGTTCATTTTCGAAAACTGGCTAAAAAAATAATAAGTTATTTAATGCAATCATTTATGGCTGGAAGACTGCAAGACTAATATTCTTTGACTTTATTACGGATTATTACGCCATGATTAGCAGTTTTACTTTTTCTACATTATGATTTCTAAAAGATTTACAAAATTACGGCATCTATATTAAAATATTGCATTTCTTTATTGATTACTGCGACCATGATCGCGCAGTATCATGGTATAAAGCTTTCTAATCAGTACGTCACGGGTCACATTCAGGAACTTTGTCTTGGTTTATTAAGAATAGCGACGAAGGTAGCAACTCGAATACAATATACAATATAATGATATTTTCTGAACTGTGTCACAATTTATATTATCGAGGTAGTAGGTTTATTTATAAATTGCGACTTTGGTCGCAATCCCTGTTACATTTACAGAATGGAAAATAGCTACTATGATCGCAATCTATAACACTTGAATAAAAATGTAGATAAATTCTATTAAATTGTCCAACAGAATTGCTTTGTAAATAGGATATTTAAGAAAATTCAAATTTCTTTATTCCGTATATGTTAAATAAAAAATAATGAATGAATCTTAAACAAAAATTGTAATTTTGCATATTTATAATACAAAAAAATTATAATAGAGTGTCAATCTCCAAATATAAATCTTCAAATATCAATCTTTAAATATCAGTCTTCTCACATTATCTGTCTCCTCATCCCAACATTTTTCTTTGTCTGCGCGTAACAAATAACATGTATGCAAGTTCGCCTCTCAGTTTCTTTACAACGGTATCGTTACATTATCAACTGTTGAAGAATCTCCAAATGCTATACTTTCAATATATTTCATACATATAAAGCAAAAATGACAATGAAAATGTATGAAAAAAATGATATAAGAGACTAAATTTTTTCCCTATAAATCAATAAGAAATTATTTTATATAAACCTCATAAATAATATATACTTGTTAGCTTGTCGGGGACATCTGCATATTTTATATAGGTTTTCTTCAACCTTCTATTGAAATCTTGTTCAAAATCTGTAGCAACCTATCTTTCTGTATTTTTGAGAGGAATAAATAGCATTCAATTTAATGCCATTTAATCCAGAGAATAAGAAAATGCAAGATGAAGTTTAACTCACCATTGTTCTAATATCTGTTTGGTACAGCTTTAATATATAGCTTGATTTATCCATTGGAACCAAAGAGTTATAAAAAATCAATCTTGTGTATGACAACCCAAAAACAACAGGGTCTAGTGGAATCCAGCTCACAGGCACTGTGTTTATGATTGATCTGGAAGAACATGAAATGTGTATCACTAGTCCAGTTTTTCAGTAATTCTTAATGAAATATTCTTCCAGATTTCTACTTTTAGATACAACACCGTGCTGTCAAAACAAGACAATTCAAATATAGAAAGATTAATAATAAATGCATTATTAATATATAAATTTATATGAAAATAAAAACTGTGACCAAGATCGCATTCAGGTTTCTCAACAAGATAATGTTGACTGCGACCTGGGTCGCAGTCAACTTTTTTCTGACTGAACAATAAAAGCAGCAAGAAAGTTCACAGTCAACTTATTCTAGCTGAATAATGATAACAACGACCAAGGTCGCAACCACCTTATTCAAGAAGAATAAGTTCATTGTGACTATGAACGTTGTCAACTTATTCTGGCTGAATAATATTAACTTCGACCAAGGTTGCACTCATCTTATCCTTCTTTGTAAGTTCACTGTGACCTGATTCACACTCAGCTTATTCGGTCTTAAGAATAATAACTGCGATCAAAGTCGCAGTCCCATGAAAGTAATCAATTCTACAGTATATACTATTTTGTATAGGAATTAAATATAAAGAATGAAAGATTTAATTACCCAAGCTTCATTGCGAAAGAATATACTTCTTAATCGACCCCTTGTCTCAATATAATTCATGTAAAAGTGAATGATATTAACATCTAAATCTTAATTGAACAGGAGATCATTTATGTCATTTTTGGCAATTATTATTCTATTATCATGATCCTAATATGCAATAGCAATACAAAAAAAATTTAAAGTTAATTCTTGAATGGTCATAATAATAATCACTGATATGAGATGTGAATTGAAATAAAAATATAACTTACTCAGAGGTTGATTTGTCCAAATTTTTTTTGATGAGGGCTTGTTTTTGTGGCTGCAAAATTTTGTAGATAATACGTTCATTCAAATCCCTAGCTTTCGATTGAGTGTCGCCCTTCTCTGCCGTATCGAAATCAGGGGCAGAAATCTGTGCCATAGCCTGTGAAATAGTCTCTTCAATTGTTTTCTTCTTTTGTTTTTGATAAACGAAAGTGGAGCCCTCGTGATCTCTTTTAGTCTGCTTGCGTTCTTTGACTCCACTTTCTATTGATCCTTTAGAAATATCTACAGCTTTTCCTTTTAATGCTTCCTTTAAAATGGGAGTATGTTCTTGATTTTTTTCCCTCGGAAGCTTTGTCTTTTTGCATATCAAGTATTTATTGAATTAAATTTAAAGTAAAAGTTGAAAAATCTGCACCTGCAATACTTACTTCAACTTTCTCTTACTTGACATCCTCCTTCTTCTTCCTTTTTTTCTCTAACTCCTGCTTCTCTATCTCCTCCTTCATCTTCTTTTGCTTCTCTTCCTCTTTTTTCTCTTCTTCTCAACTTCTTTCTTTCGCTTCTCCTCTTCCTCTCCTTCCTCCTTTCCTCCTCTCTTCCTTTCTCTTCTTCTCCTTCTCCTCCTGCTCCTTCCTCCTCTTCTCCTCTTCTTCCATTTTCCTCTTCTTCTCCTGCTCCTCATGCTCTATCCTCCTCTTCCTTGCTCCTCTTCTCCTTCTCCTTCTCCTCCTCCTTCTTCCTCTTCTCCTTCTCAGCAATGGCTGTTCTAAGCAGCTCTTCTTCTTCCTCTTCACCTTTATTTTCTGTTGCTATTTCTTTAATTTTCTTTTTCCTTTTCTCTCTCTTTTCTTCTTCTTTACTTCAGCTTTTTTATCTTTTTCATCCTCCAATTTTTCAAGTTTTCTTTTGAGCTCATAAACATATGTCTTCAGATACATATTTTCATTCTTCAAAATTTCTAATTCATCAGCTCGTTCGTCCGGCAGTTCTGGCAAATAACCTGTAATAGTTGGTTCTGGTTCCTTCATAGTCTCCTCAACTATTTTAATAGGTTCTCTTTCTGTTTCCAGCGGGATATTAGCTTCAATATTTACATCTTCTTTCTCCCCTTCTTCTTCTTCAATAGCAAGGCCAATCATAATTTTTTCATTATTTGAATGTTGGCCATTCGATTAAAATCTGAAAATAATTTATTACAAACATCAATATAAAAGTAATATGTTAGTACTGTGACATAAGTCGCAACAAAATAAAAAAAATGTAAAAGCAGTCATTTCCAGCAAAACTGCGACCATGGTCGCAGTGATAAGTTTAACTATAAGAAAATATTTCTGTACTGCGATCACAGTCACAATATGAAATTTTATCCTAAATTTATTCCTACTCAGGTACTGCGACCTCAGTCGCATTCCACTTAAAATGTAATAAAGGACTGCGACTTTGGTTGCAGTCCTAGAAAAAATACTCTCTCTATTAAAAACTGTGACTTTGGTCGCTGACTATTAAAAACTAACCTTATCTTCTTCAATATCAGTAAGATCAAGTTCA
This sequence comes from Agave tequilana, assembly GCA_038442645.1. Taxonomy (NCBI): domain Eukaryota; kingdom Viridiplantae; phylum Streptophyta; class Magnoliopsida; order Asparagales; family Asparagaceae; genus Agave; species Agave tequilana. The sequence continues at coordinate 61,919 of JAVJIF010027810.1, forward strand.
ATCAGGGCTCTGCTAATATTGTGGAAGTCCCATCCTACTACCCGTAGGGTTTTATCCTCCAACCCATTTCTTGGCTAAAAATAATAGCCCTTTCACATAGTCAATACTGCAACATATATTAGTATATTAGTTATATGAACAGTGTCAACATATAAGTAATTTTTAATAATTTTTACCAACTATATACTTCATACTTACAATAATTTGCATGGAGCATTCATGCAGCTCAATGGTGTGCTTGAAGATGTACATTGACTCAATCAGGAATTGTCAAACAGCTTTAGCCCAGTGTATGGTCTTCATCAACTGAGTATTGACAATTTTCTCCACTATATACCATGACACCGTGCATTTGCTGTCAGAAAAGAAGAGAGTGGCTGACATATACAGGATGATCAGTGTTGTGAAGTCTTGAGCTGCAGGTCTTTATCTATCTCTTATAATTTCATTTACAGTCACTTGCTGCTCAAGCTGCTCATTCTTTGTCACATCTAATTCAGTTCTTCTTCTTTTCTTCACCAGAAGATCATTCAAAACTTCTTCAATGGATATTTTCGTGATCTTCTTAATATTTGAGAAATAGTATTTTATCACCCCCTGTCCTTCAGTGTACAGGTCTTATTCATAATGAAATCTGTCCCATTGATAGGTAGACTTAACGTTAGGGCAACATCCTCTACTGTTAACTCAATTTGTTTGCCCCAATAAGAAAGGACCTTGATTCCATATCATATTAGTCTACAATTTTCAGTACACTTATGTTTGATTTCAGGCCTTTGTCAGCACCAAACTCGTCGTTGTAGAAGGCCATGAAAATTGCACCAAAAAGGGTGTCCTTCATCACATTGACAAAATTTGCCTGAATGTGCTTCTTAAATTTTCTGATGAATTCGCACAAAGGTTTTAGACTCGATCTCATAGGACGAACCTTCAGTTCTTACTTACCTATAGATGCAACAACATATGTACAAAATTAAAAAAAATCATGGTCGCAGTACTTTTAAATAATTTTGAAAAAAAAAAGTACTCTGACATTAGTCGCAATAGTAGATAATAAATTATAATGCACTGCGACCAACGTCGCACTGTTAAAGAACACTGCGACAGAGGTCGCATTTTTTTTAATTAATCCAGTTAATTAACTAATGAAGACCTTGGTCAATGGTTCAGAGCACTGCGACCCTTATTTCATCATAATGCGGTCAGGATTGCATTATCCTATTAAGCTAACTTAGTAGAACAGACTGCGCCCCAGGCCCCAAAAAAGAAAAAAAGGGATGGCAACACTGCGACATCGGTCGCAGTGTTTTAAAAAAAATAATTTTAAATACAAAATGGACGTTAATAAAAATAAAAAAATATTTTATTCAAAGGCTGCGACGAAGATCGCAGTAACCTGCTAAGCTAATATAAAGAACTGCGAGCCAAGTTGACCAAGTGGAATGAAAAAATACTGCGACCTTGGTGATCTTGGTCGCAATATTAAAAATTAAAAAATTTTAAAAAAAATTAATCTCTAATAAGATCATTAATTCCTATTTTCTTTTCATCTTGTGACTTGGATTAAAGTTTCAGGGTAAAAAATTAAAAAATATTGTTTCAAATCGCACAAATATATCTAATTTTGATTCTTACTTCTTTAAAACAAAAAAGGGACTTTTTTACTCTTAATTGCGACCATAGTCGCAAGCTTTTAAAATAAAAAATTTAAATAATTATTTTTTAAAAACCAAGATTCTTGAAAATTTTAAGAAAAATCAAATTTTCTCCAAAAAATTCAGTATTATTTTCTTCTTTGGAATTAAAATTCAAAATTGAATTAAAAAAAAATCAGTACAAGAGTCACTTTTGAATCAAAGTTAAATTAAAAGAGGGAATTTTGTTTTAAAAAAATGGAAATCACAACTGAAAAAATCAAAATATTAAGAGCTTCAGAACCAAAAAAATTAGGTTTTCTAGGTTTTCCCTTTACCTTTTTTTCGCGGATGATTTTTTGGGTGCCATCTTAATCAGATCTTTATTTTAAAAAAGATACATTTTTGAACGCAATTATTCAGAAAGTTTAGAAATCAATAACACTAAATTTTTT
>JAVJIF010027811.1:0-29879 GCA_038442645.1 Agave tequilana
AATGGATACAGAAGAATTCATTAATCCCATTTCATCTCTAATTATTGATTTAATTAGCTAATCAGAGAGAGAGAGAGAGAGAGAGAGAGAGAGAGAGAGAGAGAGATGGATGGTTACCATTTTCCTTGACCTCTCTGCAAATGATCTTGATCATCAAATTTGAAGGTTTGAGAAGACTTTTGAGGATTTAATGAGGGTCAACCCTAGAGTATAGAATGACCCCCACGGTCAGTCTTCATTATTTTGATAATTAATTAATTAACTTGTTTGCATTACCAACAAAACAATTATATATTTTTTTGGGGTCACAGGTTCACCCTCTTTTGACAATAAAATGATTGTGAGGATCGATAGGAGATCACACTAGCTTTACAATTAAAGAAGTTATATTTTTAAGTAAATTTTCAACATAATGTGATTGAGTTAAAATTAAAATGTCTTATTTATAATAACTATAAGGGGTTCATATAACAGTGACAAGTGTTACTATAATACCAGTGGAAAAAAAAAAAAAAATCTCTAATCACTGAATAAAATGTAGTATAAAATTTAAATCTCGTTTGCGCTAGATTGCAGTGTTTTCTTCGCAATGGGAACAATGTAGTCAATTATTTGAGTCAAACATGCCCCAGTTGGCCATGTGTAGTGCAGCTCGTTTATAAATTTGACTCTGAATTCTCTCGAGCTCCGTTATTTGCTAATTGAGCAAGTTAATGTCTTATTTATAATTAATTTTTTTCTTCTTCTTCCTCTATTACCACTGTTACTAAAAGTCTCCAAATGTAAAAACTCTCTTTTGCAATCAGAATATTCAAATTATACCCTGTCCAGGTGAAAGAGGAATAAATCATGACACTATTTTACCGTGCCAGAATCTTATATGAAACCCATGTTAAATATTAAAAATAATTGAGAAAAGTAATTAAATTGGATTTCAAATTACAATGGCAAATGTTAACTTATATTTCTTAAATAGTCTGGGCCCCAGACCTAAGACCTAGGATAGGAATAGAGACAGCATGGGATCGACTGAAAATGTACTTACCCACACTCGTGCCAGGGCTTTCGGCGAACTGTGGGCTTTAGGCCTATCGGTGCTTTGCTAACTTTGGCCCACCTCGTTTTGTGGGCTTTTCCGGCTCAGATCCTTTTTTTAGCTTGAGAGCAATATCGGACTCGTGGGCTTTTTGTCGGGTCGGCCCACCTCCGTCGACTTCTCCGTAAACAGTTCCATTGCTGCATAAGGTCCACAGTCTCCTTTCCTTCTTTCTCCTTTTTACCGATCGGAAGAGAGACCCAAAACCAAATCAAACCCACCCGCCGAAAAGCGCAAAATAATAAATAAAAATATGTATTCAACAATGAGTAGGCCCCACAGAACAAGTTTCGTGCTCCAGTCCCTCCAATTTCAGCGGTCTCCAGGCTTCAACGGCTCGCGAAACACTTTTCCGTAGTCAAACTCTCACCCACCGTCCATTCTCCTCAAGTCATCATTGCGTCGAGCTGTAACCTTATTACTTATGTTTTCGGAGAGGGCCGGAAAAATTTGTCAGACTCTATCTCTTTCACTTATAATAGCTACTAGTCTGATTAATCTAGGGTTTTGTTCAAAAAATGGTGAAATTTGATGAGGTTTGGTCGAAGAAAACTGTGATTGGCTCGGATTGGGGCAGTTCGTCTCGCTATTGATCACCTCCACTGGATTCACTTCGTCCGAGCTCGCCAGGAGAGGTGCACATTCTCTCCTCTTTGTTCTTCGACTGATAAAAATTGAATCTTTTAAGGTTTTTGATTTTTTACCTTTCATTTTGAATCAGGGATTAATGCTCCGACGTCGCAGTCATTCTTGAATTATGTGTTTTTGGCGATAGTTTACGGGGCGATTGTGATCTATCGAAGGAAACCGCTTCAGGTATCGCCATTTCTGAGGCACGGATGTTTGCACCCACTATTTGATTAACATACCCAACAGATTTTTGCACCTACAATACTGATAAACACCCCTCTCAAAATTTCTGAAATACCCCTTTAAAGTAAAAAACTTTAACTTTTTTTTTTTTTTTTTCTTCTCATAAAACCCAAACTACCACCATCTCCTTCACAGCCGCCCCCCCCCCCCCCCCCCCCCCCCCCCCTCTCTCTCTCTCTCACACACACACACACACACACACAACACAATTCGAATCCCTCATCAGCCATTGTCGGGCCCCATCATCCAGCAGCCCTCATTCTCCTCTCGCCGCCCCTCTCGATTGTCGTCGTCCGTTAGGTTAGAGATATTGAGTATGTAGGGTTAGATGATTTTTAATCAATAACTCATGATTTTTCTATGATGGGTATCTGTTATTTTAGGGGATTTTAACGCAATTAAAGATGATACAGAGCAGTCTGAACAAGGTAATGTCGATACTGCTATCATGAATTAATTGGATCCTTATAGAGGATTGGGTAATCATAGTTGGAATTCTTTGTTTCCCGAATAACTCCATCTATGTGCTTGATTGCATTGGGTCGTATCATTCTCCTCCTCTTCACCTCTCTTTGCATTTGATAGAAAAATTCAATTTGAGAAATACTTGCCTAACAACTCTTAGTTTATGCAATATTCATTCTCAGTCTGGAACTTCACAAGAAACTATTTGAATTATTGGGTTTAGGAGAGATGTACTTTTTAGAGATTTTTTAATCAATGGGTGGGTTTCTTAATCATTAAAAATGATTAAGCTTTAGTGGGTATTTTAATCATTGGGTAGGTGTATTAATCCATAGGGAGGTTTAAATTTATATTTTAAGTAAATTTAAGGGTATTAATTTTTTTATTTAGAGTTATAATGGTCTATTAAATTTTTACAAATTTTATTGGGTGCGTTAATCAAATTGGTGGATGCAAATATCCGTGCCTCCATTGCTGTTGTTTTGTTTGTTTGAATCTTATACAAGTTGAAAAAAAAAAGTTTCAAACTTTATTGGAATGATGAGTAATTGCAGGGTCATGGCTGTTTTTGTTAAGGATGTAGTCAAATTTTGATGATGCTAAGTAAATTCTTAATGAAGGATGCCTATGTGAAAATTAAAAAAAAAACGTGAATTTACTTAGAGAAACTCAAATTACATATGAATTTAGATATGTAAATGTAACATTTGAATAACAGAGTAAAGTTCATTATGGGGGATGAAGTGAAGTTTGTCCTATTTTTATCAAGCTGGTGGAAAGGGGTTATATCCTTTATTGACAGGACCTATGAATCCATATTTATAGGTTTCAGATGGTGAAAAACGATGTATACCCATCAGTTTTGCAAATCTAGAGTCATTAATCAATATACTGTATGAAATAAATTTAGCATGGCAGATATCCATATGTAAAGTATGGCTACCTTCATCTTATTCCTCAATAAAGAAAACTTAGGAAGATGCATTATATTATCTTTGATTCTTAAAAATATTCGTGTTCAAGGACAAATCTGTTAAAATATCTTAGAGGATAATAAAATGAGTTAAGGTAGTTTCAAGCCTTCCAGTGAGGATGAAAAGAGGGAGAATCCTTGAGATGGTATGTGTATGTGCAACGGCAACTGATAAGTGTGCTCTTGTTAAGAGGTGTTATAGGATCATACTTTTTCTGTGCGACACAAACTAGGGGTGGACTTAAAAAAAGATTGGACTGAGGCAGTAAAAGAGGACGTTATAGTTATTTATAATAGAGGATATGCCTTTATATTGCTGGGTGGAGAAAAAGAATTCATGTATTCCAAGATAAAGTCCTTGTATTGCTGTTGTTATTATAGAATTAATATGTTGCATTCTGTGTTGCTCATACACGGAGACACCTGCACATTCATAACATGCCTACCATTGGAAAATTTTGAAAAGTTCAAACAAAACCGTGTATCTTGTCTGAATCGTGTGTTGAACACGTGTGTCAAACGTATTGCCGAGTCATCACAGCTTCATGGAATCATGATCGAAATTCCCGGGCTACACAGGATTCATGCATCATTGAATTAAATCATTAATTGGAAAGAGTCATTATTATTTTTCTTTAAAAAGGCTGTTTTTTATGCAGTGAGGGTTAGTTCTCTTGATCAGTTTGATTAAAGTTTTTAGTTTAAAGGTAGCAGTAGTTCTCAGTCAATGCATGATGTTTTGTAGAAAAATTGATTTTTTTGTTTATTATGGTCATTTTCTGTTTGGCTTCATGCAGATGAAATGGTATTACTATTTGCTTCTTGCCATTGTTGATGTGGAGGGCAATTTTCTTGGTGAGTGCTGATTTATAATGATAATATTTTCCTTATTTTACAAACTATAGTTGATTACCTGCATTTAATTGTGGAGCCGCTAATGGATTCATGGGGAGTCTGATTCCTATGCGCTTGAGTAACATGTTTTTTTTTTCTCATGTTGTTACTGCTATAACATTATTTTTCCATTATCCAGTAGATGAGTGGCATTTGCAGCATGGTTTGAAATCTCACTAGCGGTATCGGTCGATGATTTTTAGTATCTTATGAGCGATATCGGCCTTCAATATCACCAATGGTTTTTAGAACCTCAAAATCTGATACGACATTGCTGATATATATTGGAATCGTCCGATAATTGTAACCATGGTTTGTAGTTTTTCTATAGGATTATCAAGATTCATACTTTTTACGGGAAAGGAACAAGCTATTGTAGCAATGTAGCCTTTGCAGTATTCTGCGGTGACCTTTTAGGCTTTTATTTTATTACATCAGATTGTAGCCATTCTGCCTTTCTATACTGAACTGTGTTTCCTTGCTGTTCTCGTTCCACATTATATCTTAAATTTGATTCATAACCTTTCTTTTTTACGACCTTTTTCTCACATATAATAGCTTCTTGTTGATAACTGCTGACTAAGCTTATTGCATGCAGTGGTGAAGGCTTATCAATACACATCTTTGACCAGTGTCATGCTCCTGGATTGTTGGACAATTCCATCTGTGATATTCCTTACTTGGATGTTTCTGAAGACGAAATACAGAATGAAGAAGTTTATTGGTGTAGCTACCTGTGTTGCTGGATTAGTTCTAGTTGTATTTTCTGATGTTCATGCTAGTGATAGAGAAGGTAACTGAGCAATTGAAATTTTTATAAATTTAAGTTAAAAACATGTTTAATTAGTTAAACTCATCTATATTCTTGATTAGGATGATAAATAAATGCCAGACATGTAGTCACTTACAATATGTTTCCAACAAAGCCAGCTAGATTGCAATGCCATAATTTTTGTTCCTTTGCTTTCAAAGTTAGTTTGCTGCTTGCATTTGTTCCGCCAGAAAGTGCATGTTCAATTTTGCATCTGTTGTTTGTTGCAATTCTTATTTCTTTGCAATTAGTATTTTTGTTTTTAGAATGTTAACTAGCTATGTATTTCCTCCTCGAATTTGAAGAAGTGTGAATTTCAAAATTGATAGATACACTTGTATCTTGTTCACAATAATAGATGCTTTTGTTTATGTCTCACACACACTGATTCATTCTGGTTTCTTCAAAGTTAGTGAAACCAGGAGCAGAGATGCACAGTAGTAGCTCAAATAATGAAGCAATTGATACATTATGCTAGGGGAGCAATGTACTTTCCAAATGCAAATATTTTGATTGTCTATTGCAATTTGATTATACGATATCTTCTTGGTATACTGCAAAGTAACTGAAATTAATAATTCACAATTCATTCATTTTCTGTAATTTCTTCAGTGCCTGATTTATGAGTATTCCTGTAACTGCAGATAATTGTATGAGCAATCCTTTCATTTTCTTCTTTGTTCGATGCACATGAAAGCCCTAGTAAATTTCAAGTTTGCCTTGGATCTTAAATTGGTTATATAAGGACTGGAAGATGCTAGCTATAATGATGACAAGAAGACCTTGATTTGGAACCATGGGAAAATTATGTTTCCATAAGTGCACTCTAATTAGTAATCGAAGACTAGGATATGATTTAAAGGGGCTATGTAACACCTTCAAAACGTCATTCCAGAAGTAGTTTTGCATAATGATTCGGTGGATCATTTTGATTGATATATGTCCACTGTGCTATCACATGACCGTCCCTGCAGAGGTTAGAAATGATTTCATTAATCCTCTGCAGCATGAGTTTTGAATCATAGTTTCATGCATTTTCTCAAAGAAGGGCATGATCCTTATGAGTTTGCATATCTATTATATTGATAAATAATTGTGCAAAATGGTATACTATGAAAAAAAATACACTATAGAATTCAATCCCATGTCAAGTGAAAGGATGCTCTGTTTTAATGATTTATTAATTGTTATTTAAAATATGAAAGTCAAGTCCTAGATCGACTTATTGCAATATAAGTAGTGAGTGAAACATGCACTGGAATATAAGTGAAACTACTATGACGAGTAAAATTAAGCTTAAGGAAGCGAAGGAAAACTGATTCAAAGGACAATAAATATAATAGAGATAATCAGGATGCATAATTTGTTCTTTTCTTTTGTTGTTTTATTATATTTATTATATTATATGAAATTCAAGGCCAACACTATATGCTCTTTTTTTATTGGCTTGGCACCTTCTCAGTCTTCAAGGCATCAACATCTCAATATTGAAATTCGCAGACACTTTTTTGGACACTTCTAAAATATTGTCAATAAGATGCAATATTTTTTTAATTAAGGATGCTAATAATTTCTTCCACATGTATCTTACATTTCTGAAACACTTCTTTCTTCCCATCACATGTTTGATATATTTATTTAACTTTATGTATATAATCAAACACCATGGTGGGAAAATATGCCAAAATATTATTTACATGAAACTATGATAAATTTGGATATTATGTAGCACGGATACTTCATCGAAGGAGACGTATCCATGTGGATACTTTTTTGATACTTGGACACTCCGATACTTATCCGACACTTGATCGATACGTGTCAGATACTTCTCTAACATGTGTCCTAAAATTTACAATGTATGCTAGACATGTCAGATATGTATCATTGACGTAACCAGGGCTACAAAATTAAACAGAAAAAAAACCTAATTTTGAAAAATCTAATTTTGAATGAAAAATTTGTGACCTTATTACTTGTAGATGCATCACATTTATATAACTTATCTAGTTTTTAAATAAGAATCATTCACATAGTTATTGATTTATATGACACGAAAATATTTTAGAACATTTAAAAATATTGTTATTAATTGCCAGACTCTTAGAACTTCATGCTATAGATGATGAATATTAAGACAAATAACAAGTATAATTTAATTATCATTGCATATTTATACATATACGATAGCATATTTTTATCTCCCATATCTATTTTTAAGTAGTATATTACATGTGTATCTTTGTATATGGACACAAAAAATACACAAATATGTACATATAATTTTTGTCGTATCTATGCCGTACACGTGCCCTAGTTTTTAAATTAGCCGTATCCCCTTTTCTGTATCTTTCTTACCTATATCCCGTATCTATGTCCATGCTTCATCGTTTGGATATCTTTTGATATAAAAATTGTAGTACTTTAAACTACTCTATACAAAGTTAAAGAGCATTTGCAAATTCGTATAAAATTATAATACTTTGAAATCTTAGCATATATGTTATCATAGAATGTTATTATATTATTAGATATATGGATTTTTTGATGCATGGACATATTTTATGTATGTATCTATGTGTGCATGTATATATGCACTTCCTTTTATCATATTCTCTATTTATTCTGTCTCAGTGTCCTATTTTCAAGAAATTACTGTGTTGCGTGTTCATATCCGTGCCGTACCTGTGTTTTGTGTTCATGTCCATGCTTCTTAGGTTCCGTTTTTGAACATGTATATAGTGATTATTTGTTTTTTGGTGCCTTATGCTTGTTAATTCTATGGCTAAGGTAGTTGATGGCCTTATAAGCCCAATAAGAATACAATCTGGTTTTTGAATTTCTATACCTGCTCATTTATTCGAGTGCATCATATATGTATTGTAATAGTTATGCTTAACACTAAGGGCACTACTCACCATGCCTGATCCCAGAACTTATTTTGGCTTTAAGGATCCATATTGGTGATCTGAAATATTAAATTTTAACAAACTAATCCTGCATAGGTTTTGATATGTAGTATGTAGTATAGTCAATATATCTTGAAGGGCGACTGAATGGAATAAAAGGATTCACATAGATGACTCAAAAATTGGATAAGGGCTTTGTTGTATCTCGAAGGGCAACTGGTGGCTGTGCACATATTCCTCTGCTATACCATCCTTCAGAATATCTCAGAATTTTCCGTGAGGATGTGGCTTATAATGAACAGTTCATGCCCAGATAGAAAAGAATACATAAATCATAGCATAGTGGGGTATGCGATCTTCTTGCTTCAGGATCTGAATGGTTATTTGGAGAAAAACTCTTCAATGCTGAGGTCTAGGGTGTATAGGTATTTGTTGAACCATAGGTGAAAGCAATGATAACTGGCTGTGACCTTCCTTGCACCAATGAAAACAAAATGTGACATTTCATATTTGGCCCATAATTCTCAAATCCTTAGTAAACTGTCAGGAAATTAGTGAAATGAAGGACCTTGGCAATAAATAGTTAAACCTAAAGAGGTTAATTGTACAATTTGGCATTGGTAATAATTGTTGATTCAAAGCCGATTGGCAGCATTAGACAGAAAAGAAAGTAGAATTTATCTAATAAGCTATTAAGCTCAAAGCAGCAATATCATATCATGGGAGGATGGAGTGATATGATGCCATGGGAAGCATTATGCCAGGAGCCATATATGCAGCTGTAGGAAGTACAGCATTGAGCAGTCATGCATGCATGCGGGCATGCTCGTGTGTGCATATGCATACTTGAAACCTAGATACACACAGGCAGACGTGGTAAGAATGAGTTACCTGACCTGTAACTGTCTGCTTGTGTGCAGACCCATTAACTACTCGGAACCATACTGGAGTGGTCAATTTTTAATAGTTCTATACATTAATCTGCCAAACCGCATGTGGGAAATTCATTTAGTCAATAGTTAATTAGTTCTATAAGATTTGATAACTAGCTGTTGGTGACATCATTTTGAGTTAGAACACATTTAGTCACTAAAATGATCTTTTGAGGGAAATTTGCTGAATAGTTTCCCTGCCGACTTGTTATTTCTTGTGTGCTTCGGTTTCTTTTGGAAATGCATTGCTCAAAGAAAATGCTCTCTTATTTCTCCCTTCAGATGTCGTAGCATTTCTAATGGCTCCTTCTAATGTTTTCGTGAATAGTTCTACGTAAATAGACATTTGTTTAGTCTTATTTAGCTTTTTAGACCGACTCTAGTCTCTCTATGATCTAACTGTTTCATTCATTTTCATCATTTGTTATGGGCTTCCAGGAGGAAGCAACCCTGTGAAAGGAGACATACTTGTCATCGTTGGGTCCATGCTATATGCAGTTGCTAATGTTAGTGAGGTAAGATATTTTCTTATGCTTCTAATTACTTCACAATTACAGCTAGGGTTCTTTCAAAACTTTGAAAAAGTACTTAGTTCAGCAACAAATGCTGATTACTGAGTGCAAAATGAAACATGGAAGTGCATGTGTGCTAAATTCCCTCAATAATGATTTCCTGCTTTTATGCATGAATGGTAATTGGAAAAACTTACTGGCTACCAAAAGGATGTGGGTAAATTATGCTTGTTTTAACTTCCTGACTACCAAAATGATGTGGATGGGTTATGCTTGTCAGCCTTAACTTTCTGGGTGCATAAGTGGAAGCACTAGAAAACTTCCCCTTTACGACTTTACAAGCTTCTTTTGGCTGATTGTTCCTGTTTTACTCATGCAGTTCGTTATTGCACTATTCCTCATACCAAGTTTAAAAAGAAAACTCTTGCTTCTTTCAGTGTGTTAGAAAGCTTACACATTGGTGTTTTCTACTCTATTTGATGGTTGTCACAAACAGAATTTTGTTGTGGACACAATAGATGATTTGTTACATTTGTTGCTGATGGGACTGCTCATCTTATAAGTATTTTTTTCATTCCTTTTTTTTCTATTTTTTCAGGAGTTTCTGGTGAAGAATGGGGATAGGATTCAGCTGATGGCGATGCTGGGCTTATTTGGAGCTATAGTCAGTGCTGTTCAAATGTATCCTTGTCCTTCTTGTGAGTAAACTATATTTGTCAAAAAACAGTTTCACCCAAAAGTTTGAGCTTATGGGCTTAACAAGGTATATGAAGCAAAAGTGACTTGCTCGGAAAGGCGGAATAAAGAAGGGCGAATAAGCATATTTTAAATTGATTATGATGGTGTTTGGACCTGGGACCTTAAAACCTGGTTGTCTAATACCATGTTAGATAACCACTTTGCTAAAAAGCTTAACCTTATGGGTTGTGCAAAGAATGAATACCAAGTAAACTTAGCACTAACGATTTGAAATTTTTAACAAGTGCATAACAACATCATTGTTGATGGGAATCCGTCCAGTTCGGGAACATGGAGGACTTACGTGCATAGGAGGCGGAACTCTCTTCATTTATTTGACTGTTTTCTATTGATAGGCTCTCTTACTTCTATTTAGCACTTGTTTTTACTCCCATATCGATTAAGATGGGGAACTCTTTTTGTATAGGGCTTATAAATAACCAACTAGACTATTAGGTTGGATAGTTTAGTGAAATCAATTTAAACCTCTTTTGCTTTGTATGTTGATTTGCATTATCTTTTAAATCTCTTGCATGCTGATTTGTGAGAGTGAGTGAGAGATCACCTGGGTGCTGATTCTCGAATTTATCAAAAGTTATCTTTATTTTTAATTTTCAAATTAGTTCTGCATTAATTGTCATCTTCATGGTTACCATTGCTATTTCCCATTAATGATGATGGAGCTTGAGTTCAACTTGGAGAAGCTTTACCAAATGGAATTGAGTTCATTTGAAGTCCAGTTCCTTCTATTATTTTACGCCCAATTCTTTTATGTGCTAGTAGGCAGGTTGTGGAGAACTTCTACCGCTCAAGGAAACAAGGGATCAGGCCTTCAAATATATGCTCAAAGGAAATAGTCTGGACAAAGAGGGAAGATTAGAAGTTTTGTAATAGGAAGTTTCCTTATCTCTTCATCCAAATTTAGTTTACATCCAAAAAAATATTGTTCACTGATTTAGAAGAAGGGACTTCCATTAGATACTATCCTCAGGTGATGTTTTTTTCATAATAATATAATATTCAAATAAAAAAAATTATCTCCCCAACGATCAAAAACTTTATGTTCAATCTCGAGACAATATATGACAAACAACCAAGGAAAGATTTCAGCTTGTCTCATTCTATGAATCCTGAAACTAGTGGAAGTTTGTCTAAAGTACGAATTTATATGTTCAATCCATGGTATATTTCTCATTTGAAGCATTTTGTTCAGTAATTAACTAGGATATATTTAAATCTGTAGCAGAACTTAAAGCCTGCATCATCTAACATTGCTTGGGTAGTTGGGTGACACCTTGCTTTCTCCAAAGTTAAGTAAAATACCAGCGAACAATTACAGGCTGTGAAAGAATTGAGCTTGTGTGTATGCCTTTATCTTTATATCTCTGATTCCGCTCAGCTTATTCTATCAATTTTTTGCTTCCCTCATGCTATCTTTCAATTTCATGTTATGAGCTATGTGCATTCAGCTTAGTTGTTTAAGGAACTTGGTTTGTCAAGCATTTGTATTGCCCATGAAATCATGGACACTTTATGTACATGAAAACGATTTCTTTTAGGCTGGTGTACTTGTGGTTTTGGCCCATGCTAATGGAGAAGCAATTTTAGTTCATCAATAAGTTTTCTTAATCACATTTCCAGAAGCATACTGGAGCGTCAGGAGCTAAAATCTATTAACTGGACGGTTGGTGCGGTAAGTTTCTTTCCCGCTCCCCTCTCTCTCTCAACACACACACACACACACACACACACACAACACACACACAACAGAGACAGACAGACACAGAGAGAGAGAGAGAGAGAGAGAGAGAGAGAGAGAGAGAGCCATTGTGTTCTGAAAATTTTAAGTTCCTTAAAGTGTTGGCATTTCATCTGCATGTTTGAAGAGTTAGAAAAAAAATATAGAAATAAATACAAACTGATTTTGTTGGTTGAACATTCGATCTTACTTCAAAGCAAGCTATTTTAGGAGATTATTTCATCGACAATGATGAATGAAAAAAATAAAGCAATCTAAAGATCAACCCTTAACTGGTGATGTTTGGTGTTCATTAGCGTTGCTTTATGATATATCAAGGTTTCTAATTTATTTTCTTAAACAAATTTATGATCAAATCTTGTATCCTGGGATGATTTTTAAATCTTGGTTCAGATCTTTTGTTGGCAGTTAGTGTCTTCCCATGCTGTTCTTTCTTCTGTCCGGAGGACTAGTTTTCTTTTTTTTATCCTGTTAATAGAGTTTCTTCCTTTTGGTTAGTTATTGTAAGGGATTTTGCAAACTAGTTTAAAATACTATCTATAGATATTTTAATACCTTAAACAAAGTGACTTATTACTCAAAAGAACAGAAAAGAAAAGAAAATGAGAATTTACAGAACATGATATAACCACCTATCATCAGCGGCCTTGTACTTTTGCGTCAGCGTAACAACATATAACATCGTATATCTGTACAGGTTCTTGAGAATAAACAGCACAAACCATGAGTTTTAGCAACTATTCCATGTTATTTCATTGGTTATTTAGTTATTCAGATTATTAAGTGGATGTGCTGACAATGGCCCTCAAAATTGAATATTGCTCTAATTTAAACTATTTTAAAGTTTTAATTGATGAGGTCAAGAAATTGACCATGTGTGATGGCCATAGTCTAATGATATGAATCAAATTAAGAGCGGACTCTTCATAATTCAGCTTTACACTCACTAGAGTAGACTTTCTTGTCACATTGAGTTCAGATTCTTGACTTGTATAATCAATGCTTTTTTATATTAATCCTATTTACAATTTCTTGTCATAGAAAATGCACCAAATATTGCCTCATGAAATCATGAGTCTACTGTTTACTATCATTTCAGTATGTATCTGTGGCCCAAAAATATTTATAATCTGGCAATTGATTCAGAAGAAATCTAAAGCTCATCTCCTTTTCATTGTTGCGTCTGTAGAGGTTTTACCTTAAAAAAAATTAAAATAAATGTGATTGTGAAGAACTCTTAAAAGATTTGTATACCATTGTTTTCCTTATAGACAACTCATTTCTCTTTCTATGCCAATGAGACGCACATGCACACACAATTTTAAGATTCCTTTCCGGGAACTTTTTGTGCAATTGCTTGTACTCTTACTTGCATGACATTTGATTTCAGATTTTGCCATTCCTTGGATTTGCGTTGGCTATGTTTCTGTTTTATTCTACTGTTCCAATCTTGCTAAAGGTATGCAGAATATGTCACACACCAGGGGTATTATAGGTTTAGCTTAAAGGTGTTGCAACTGTTCAAAAATTCTATTTCTGTTTCTTGTGCAGATCAGTGGTTCAACAATGTTAAACCTTTCGCTGCTCACCTCTGACATGTGGGCTGTTCTTATCCGCATCTTTGCATATCATGAAAAGGTTATCATCTAAATATGCTTTTAGTTTAGCCCCAACCCTAGTTTTATGAGCTAATCTAACTGAAGCCAATACAGGTTGATTGGATGTACTTCATCGCTTTTGTTGGCGTTGCAATTGGACTTGCAATATATTCATGGTACTTCGCTCTATCTAACTAGTTAACCATTAGCCATTAGCTGTTATCCATGACATGAGAGCCTACATGACTGAGATTTTTAAAACGCAGGGGTGAGAAAGACGATGAGACAAGAGATGAGATCACCGGTGTGGGTGGGGAACAAACGAAGGGCGTGGATGAGGAAGCTGCAGCGGACGGTTTGGTTCACGGAGCCAGTGCATCAGGGAGCTTTAGAGCTGGAGATGGTAAACATTACTCCTCTGCTCCCACTGATATGCCAGTATAGGCTGGTGTCCCTATTTAGGAGAAAAAAATGTTCCAGGGCAAGAAAAGCTTTCTGTTCCCCCCCCCCCCCCCCCCCCCCCCCCCCCCCCCCCCCCCCACTTTTTTTTTTTTCAGAATCAAGGCAAAAAAAGCTTGATGGTGGAATTCTGTTTGTGTAGTAGGGAAGGGTCCTTACTATGCTCTCATCACTGAGGAGCATTAGCTGCACAGGCATCAACACGCAGTGACAATGAGTTGGGAAGAAAACAACGCAAATATACAACAAAATGATTTAATCGGGTCGCATTGCTTGGGGGTGGTTCTTAGCATCCATTAAGGTTCATTTGCCTGTTATTTCTGGTGGCTATATAATTAGTATAGCTGCAATATTCCAAGTCAATAAAATTCCTATTCTCTGTAGAATTTGTTATTGGCTCAATGTGTCTATTTGTGCTCCAATTCGATCAATTTGCGTTGTATTATCATTCTTTTATGTTTCAAGATGTAAATAATGAGAGATTATGGAGTGGTTACATCTATTTTTTTCCCCCGTTAATTAACTCAACTGCCGACCGGATTCATCAGCGATTTTCAAGGAGCAAACCCGGTGGCCTGGTCGGGGTCACGTCTGGGGGAGAAGAAGTGCCGCGAGGTGGTGTTTGAACTGGTAATCGTGAGGAGTATTGTGTTTTAACTGACTCAGATCAACCGGTTGGACATCCGCAGGGGACGGTGCTTAGTGCTTACATCTAAATGTTCCAAGAAACTAGCACCCTGGTGAACCAAGACGTGTCTTTAAGGAGTCTGATTAAAATTACAGTAGTGAATTACTTCAGATTTCTGCTGTTTGTTTTGCTGAATACAGGAGATTGAAGAGATTTGAAAGTAATGCTGTGGATTCTTCATAGATACTACAATGTGCATGCCACATAGGATGGCTTCATATCTGTCCCACGGGACAAAGAGCATGAAAAAAAATGCTAGTAAATCAATGGAAACTTACAAATAACAATTGTTGTTATTGCACCGATTTTGGAATCCTCTCTCTTTTGGAGGATTTCTAGAATTTCCAATGCATAACACTGTAAAATCATCATGATCACAAGAGGTTTCTCCTATCTAATGGATGGGACGTGGAACACAATCTAACAACGAGAAAAGCCCTATAAAATAAATTAACGGACACTCTTCAAGGACTATGACCAAAACATATCAAGCACTTGAGTTTTATGCTATATTATTGATCACAAAAAGTGCGTACGGGGTAATTTTTATCAAACAACAAATAAGAAAGATGAATCTTCAAGACTAGTTGAAAATCATAAACTTAGATTCTTTAGTTCTTTCAAAGATTGTGTTTGGTACACATAATGTAACATATTTGTCTATTAAACATGACTTTTAGGCATAAAATTTATGAGAATATTGCAGTATCATGTTTTGCACAATTTGAATATAAATTGTTGCCGTGTTTTGTATATTAAAAATAGTTCTCAAGAGTTCTCAAGAATATGATATTTCCAAACATATTTTTCTCTAAGAAAGCTTGTGTTGTGAAAATAATAGTGGCTATTGTATGGTAGTTGATATGACAGTGACAGCAGCAAGCAAGGGAGACAAGGTTTGTAATCGCGATAATAGTGGCAACAACGATAATAGCTGAGAATCGTGACAGTGGTTGGTAATATCAATAGTGGTGGTGATAGTAATGATAACAATGATAAAAACATTGATAGCAGTGGCAACGATAGTGATGACATCAGCAATAGTAACAGAGATAGTAATGACAACAATGACAGTGGATGCGGTGACTCAGGGGATAATGATAATAGTGGAGGTGATCAATGATATTAGTGTACTGGCAGTGGTGGTTGAATGATGGCAGCAATAGCTACAAGACACAGGAGTCATGGTTGGTGACGACGGTGGTGACAACAAAGACATTAATGGTAGTGCCAGTAATGATAGGAGCATGGTGGTGGTTATGGCTATTGTGAACTGATAGTTGCAGCGGCAAAAATGACAATCAGAGATTCTCATGAAAGAATGTGATATTTAATCAGACTCAATATTCTCATAAATGTCTAATTGAGCTTAAGTCAAACATAACGATAAGAGGTTTCTCCTATCAAATGGGATGGGATATGGAAAAAAAATCCAACAACGTGAAAAGCTCTGTAAAATAAATTAACAGAAATACAACGTCAAGCACCCATGAGTTTATGCTATATTCTTGGTCACAAAAAGTGCGTACGGGGTAACTTTTACCAACCAACAAACAAGAAGGATGAATCATCAAGACTAGTTGAAAATCACAAACTTAGAGTTTTTAGTTCTTTCAAAGATTGTGTTTAGTACACATAATATAATGTATTCATTTATTAAACATATGACTTTTAGGCATAAAATTTATAAGAATATTGCAGTATCATGTTTTGTATAGTTTGAATATAAACTATTTTTGTGTTTTGTATATTAAAAATAGTTCTCAAGAATTCTAAAAGATAATTCCAAACATATTTTTCTCTAAGAAATCCTGTGTTGTGAATATAATAACAACTATTATATTATAGTTGACATGGCAATGATAGCAGCAAGCTAGAGAGGCGGGGTTTGTAATCGAGATAATAGTGGCAATCACGATAATAGCTGGTAATCGTGACAGTGGTCGGTAACATCAATAGTGGTGGTGATAGTAATGACAACAATGATAAAAGCATTGATAGCAATGACACGTGGCGGCGGCGACAATAATAACAGAGGTAGTAATGACGACAATAGTGGTGGATGCGGCTCAGGGGATTATGATAATAGTGGCGGTGATCAGTGGCATTAGTGTACTGGCAGTGGTGGTTGAATGATGGCGGTAGTAGCGACAAGACACATGAGTCATGGTTGGTGATGACGGTGGTGACAACAAAGACATTGATGGTAGTGCCAATAATGACAGGAGCATGGTGGTGGTTATAGATATTGTGAAACTGGTAGTGGCAGTGACAATAATGACAGTCAGATATTCTGATGAAAGAATGAGATATAAATTAGTACTCAATATTCTCATAAATCTAATTGAGCTTAAGTCAAACATGATGATAAGAGGTTTCTCCTATCAAATGGGATGGGACATGAAACACAATCCAACAACGAGAAAAACTCTGTAAAATAAATTAACGGATACTCTTTAAGAACTATGACCAATAAAATGTCAAGCACCTATGAGTTTATGCTATAATCTTGATCACAAAAAGTGCGTAAAGGGTAACTTTTAGCAAACAACAAACAAGAAGAATGAATCTTCAAGACTAGTTGAAACCACATACTTAAAATCTTTAATTCTTTCAAAGTTTGTGCTTGGTACACATAATGTAATATATTCGTCTGTTAAACACATGACTTTTAGGCATAAAATTTATGATAATATTAGAGTATCATGTTTTATACAGTGTGAACATAAACTATTGTTGTATTTTATATATTAAAAAGAGTGAACATAAACTATTGTTGTATTTTGTATATTAAAAAGAGTTCTCAACAATTCACAATAATATGATATTTCAAACATATTTTTTTCTAAGAAGCCCTGGTGTTGTGAAAATAATAGTAGCGATTGTGTTGTAGTTGGCATGGCAATGATAGCAGCAATGGAGGCAGGGTTTTGTAATCGCGATAATAGTGACAATCGCGATAATGATTGGTAATCGTGACAGTGGTTGGTAACGTTAATAGTGATGGTACTAGTAATGACAACAATGATAAACACATTGATGGCAATAACAACAATAGTGGTGGTGGCAGCAATAGTAAATGAGGTAGTAGTGAAAACAGTGGTGGTAAATTCAATGACTCAGGGGATAATAGCAACACTGGTGGTGATCGGAGGCATTAATGTGCTGGCAGTGGTAGTGGAATGATGTCAGCGGTAGTGACAAGACATAGGAGTCGTGGCATAGGAGTTGTGGTTGGCGACGAGGGTGGTGACAACAAAGACATTGATGGTAATGCCAATAATGATAGGAGCATAGTTGTGATTGTGGGTATTGTGAAACTGATGGCGATCGTGACAACAATGACAATCAAAGAAAATTATATTCTCATAAAAAGAATGTGATATAGATTAGAACTCTATATTCTCATAAATGTCTAATTGATCTTACCGTCAGACATGAGAGAATCCATGTGCATATCTAAGAATCTCAAGTAAATTACTGTGTACAAAACACAACGTAAAAATTAGTTTGTTAGGAATAAATTACAGCTGTCCATCTAGAAACTTGTTTAGCCCCTTTTTTTGGGAACGGATATTGCCACCGCAACAAATGAGAAAGCGCCCCCAACCCAAAAAAAAAATTACAAGTGTGCCATTATTTTTTTGACGATTTCACTCTTGGTGAAAAGTCCAAAATGCCCTCCTCTGGCAATCCCCCTCCCTCTCCTACTCCCACTCCCCCTCCCCGGCCCGCTCGCGCTCCCCTCCCCCTCCCCAGGCTCCCGCTCCCCCTCCCCAGCCTCCCGCTCCCCCTCCCCAGCTTTCCCCTGTTCCCCGTCCACGGTGAACCTCCCCTCCCCTCCTCCTTCCCTCCCCTCCCTCCTCTTCAGCTTCCCCCGCTCCCCGTTCCCCTTCTCCCTCCCCGACTTCCTCGCTCCCCCTCCTCCTCTCCGACCTCCCCCCTGCCCCCATCTGTTCAACTGAATTCCCATCTGTTCGGTCGGATCCGGTCGAACAAGGGGGCAAGGGGCGGGGGGTGGCCAGGGAGGGGAGCGGGGTGAGGCCGGGGAGGAGGAAGGAAGGGGGAGGGGGTTCGCGGTAGGGGGATTCGCCAGAGGAAGCGGGAGAGGAAGAGGAAGGGGAGGTAAGGGGGGTTCGCCGAGGGAAAGGGGAGGTGGTTCGCCGGAGGGGGAGGTGGTTCGCCAGGGAAGGAGAAGGGTTTGCCGGTGATGGGGTTCGTCAAAGAGGGGGAGAGAAAGGAGTAGAAAAAAAATGGCATTTTGGCTATTTTAGATTTTTTTTTTTTTTTTTTTTTGTAGGGAGGGGCTTTATTAAGTTTGAGGGTGCCTTAATCCATTGGGGCGTTTCAATTTGGAGGTGGCAATATCCGTTCCCCTTTATTTATCACTAATTTCCTAAAAGACCCCGTGTCAAATTCCAATATGATTTAGCCCTCCAGGGCCCGGGTCTGATATAAAGTGGGGAGAGGGGTATGGTGTAAAGTTTCCCTTAAAGAAAAACTGGAGGCTTTTCGGTGGAGAGGATCTGCTCATAATCTCAAAACCTCTCCCCCCCCTCCACCTCCCCCTCTCCCTGTCCCCTCGGCGACGAGGAAACCAGCGTTACCAACGTCGCCGCCGAAAAGGCCCGCCAGCGACGCCGAGAACGGGTAGGGTTTTCGTATACAAAAATCCCTCTTTTATTTTAGCCATGGGCGCAAGCAGTAGCTGCTGCTTTGCCCACAGCATAATTCCATGGATTTCCTAAACCCTAAAACAAAAGTAATTGCAATCTTTAACCCCTAATGTGAATGTGGTGTGGAATTGAACTGGTAATTGATTAATGATTTATTATTGTCTTCCGAACTTTCCTCAATTTTTTGCTCTTTGGTTGTCCCAGCGTTAAAACACAATAAAAAGAGTACCTTTTTTTTGGTGACATGCTTTCATTTTTGTCATGTAATTAACTTTATATAACCAAAGAGCAATCTTCCAACTACTGCGCAGAGGATTAAGATGATTAATTTGCCATGATGCTATTGGAATCATTCTCATCTTTTATGTACAAAATAAGATAGAGGCTCAATTTATTTGTTTACTAAAATTCTTCACAGCATAGTTCACTAAAGTTCCAAATGAGTAATAATTCGCCTTTGGAACATACCAGCTAGATTAGTGTTGTTCACATCCTTTTGAGGACTAGCCAATCTCGACATCTTATTTTCTAGATTGATGTTTTGAGTTCTTACTAGAATAATTAATGTCACTTGCAGCTTTTCCACTCCAGTCCTAGTTTTCTCCTTTTCACGTTTTGCAATTATTTTTGCCTTAAAATAAGTTTAATTGACGTGAACCATGTTCATGTGGCATGATTGTTTCAGTGTATCTATGTCTTCTACTTCCGTTGATATCTGCTTATCGTTGTTACCAGGTTGCAGTTTCTTAAATGGCCCTTGGTTTATTTTCTGTGCCAACGAGTATCACCAATTTCAGTGTAGGATCAGGAGCAAAGTTCTGGCTCCAGAGACCAAGGTTCTCCCCTCAGAGGCATGTGACTAGGTACCTCACCATCCGTGCAGTACAAGAGAGTGAAGGTCCCCGGAGATTGGTTGACATTATCCGCATCATCCCTGATATCTCAAGGAACTATTTCAGGAGTCGTTCCCGGAGAGCACTGTTTGGGGGGATCTCACTGCTGGGTGGTTTCTATGTTGCTCAGACAATTTCTCTCTCATTCGGTGCTTTGGGCGTGAATGATGTTATTGCTGCTGTGGTTTGTGTTCTACTAACCGAGTATGTGACTAGGTTCTATTACAGTCGACCCAAGGTAACATTTCCCATTGCACTTCTTAACAATTTTAAGATGGGATTCACATATGGTCTTTTCATAGATGCATTCAAACTTGCAAGCTGATAGCAAATTGTGGTCAATCCAGCGATAACTATCTTGGAGTGCTATGCTTTCTTTAATGGCTTGAAATGATCATTTTGGATTTTCCAGATGATGCATGCAAAATTTGATGTTCTGTTCTCTTGTGGAGGCTGTTCTTCCTTATCATTTTTGTTTTCCTATTCTCTGTTCTTTCTGTCCTGGTTTTTTGCCTCTCCTTACTGTTGTTATACACAATTCAGTGCTGGTATAATATTTTGTTCGTTGGAAGCCATCAATTCGCAACGTGGGTTGGTGTCAACCCTATCACTGGTTGTTCCTCAAATGTTCAGAATCCATTAATCTGTTGTCTTCCATAGTTGCAAAATGTTTCAGAGTGTGTTAGATCAAATTCAAGTGTATAGAGAGAATTAGAGACGGATGGAGTCTAGATGCTAGAGCATAAGGCTTGCAAACTCCATCAAATATGGGTCAGTTCACCAGTTACACATCTTTTAGTCTCTTTTAAGGTGTCGTTGACCTACTTTGGTTGGTCTCCTGGAAGAGAGATGCTGGCTAAGTGGCTGTGTTACTGAGACAAGGAACTTACTTGAATGTTGTTCTTTTATCTTGTATAGTAATGACCTATGAATTTCGGTCATAGTCAGTGCCTATAACCTTCTCCATTGACTTGTGAAGCTGTATCAAAACTGGAAGAATATACTTGTATACATTTTTGTTCTTCATAAAGCAGTTATGTTATACGAACAGCTGGATGATTTCTTGAGCAGCTTTTGTTACAATTGGATGCTGGATTTCTTATGATTATTGGACAACCTTTTTTACCCTAATTTCCTTTTTTACAGAAGTCTTGTGTTTTCGCTTTTTTCTTTCTCTCTCTCTCTCTTATACTATTTTCTGACAGTTTGTGGCGACAATTCTTCAGTACAGAACTGGCTGATAGAGATCGAATGACTTCTCTATTTCTATCGATGTATTGTTATGAAACATGAAAAATGATTGAAGTCTTAAACCTATTGAAGTCTTAAACCTATTCTTGAATAAGCGGAGGAAAAAACTTATCAAACTGGGGATAGTTTTGGCAGGTATCTGCATTTTGTTTTCTTTTGAATTTTTCTTTTCTTCTTTTTGTTCATGGATGTTAAAAGGGGATATAGTTGATATCATTCTTCTTTTTTATTCAGAAAGATATCTTATTTTTGTTCGGGTACGTGAGATATTGTATTTTAACTTGAACAAGCTATTCATCTAAGTTTAGGCCTTTACTTTTGGGTTAAACTCAGTTGCGGCGGACTATGTCATAGTTCAGATCTTTCCCCTAACCCATCATACTTGACACCCAAAACTTGCAAAGGGTTACTGATGTGAAATGTGATACATGTGGGTGTCAAAAATCAATGATTTAATAAACTTGCTACATTTCACCAATGATACGACCTTGGGTTGGAAAATAATTTTAAACTATTATGCATACAGATGGATTTTAACAAAATGATGCAATCACAGTAGTACCATTCTAATCTCGAATAAATTAAATGCAAATACTAAGTTAAGACGGCACAATTATAAATGCAATGTAAAAAACTAGCAATTAGAGGTCTATTAGAATCTCAAGATTTTACTTATTTTGGTAGCAGATTAAATGAATAATGTAATAGAGATGAATATCAACTCAGAAATAAAAGACTGGGTTAAGAAAAATTACCTACCGAGAATCACAATCTCAATGACCTATAGAAAGTTCCAATGTGTAGATCTCGTCGTCATCATTGCAACAGTTCAAAAATAAACTGAAACGGATGCCAGATGTGGAATTTACGACCCGAATAATAGCTATCTCTTAACAGATCTGTTTCTGTTTGAACCCGTTACTGTTCACGCGGGTCGCATGTACAGTAGCACAAGTTTGTAACTTAAACACGTCTTTTTTCTTCTTTCTTGAGTGTGGGTCGAGTCGGGTTGCTTCTTGAAACTCAATTTGAATTTGAGACTTCAACATCAACAGGTTTAAGTGGATCGAGTCCAACTGAACAACGTTCTTCTAACTGATCTCACGACAGTGAGATCATGAATTTGGTGAGGCCCGTGGAGAGCAAGGCGACAGTTGACTATGGTGAGGAAGGCGAGATCGAGGATCGGCTGCAACGAGGAAGAGAGTGACAGTGAGGGTGCGGGCGATGGGAGATAAGGCATCAGTTGCTGGCCGAGGGAGCGGGTTTGTTGGTGCGAATAAGTTGGCGGGGTTGGGGTCTCGACGGTTGTACTTGGCGGTAGATGATGGAGGAGATGGAGAGACGTGGTGTGGCTCACGTGATGAAGGCGAGAGGGTACGTGGGGAGAGGGCAGATGAAGGAAGAAGTGGGAGGCGGTGATGGTGCAGTTAGGGACTTCAAAGAGGCCATAATATGAAGCTTAAAAGACATCATCATCATCATCATCACACCCTTGAAAATTTAGTTTCTTTCCCATTATAATTCCGTAATGTACGTAAGTGTTGAAATTACAGATGCAACCAACCTTTTCAGTCTTCATTTGAAAGAAAGGAATCCTTCCTACAAAGCAATGTGAAGACTTTGATCTTATTTAAATTTTTTTTTTTCAAATCACCCTGTCCTTTGTCTAACATGCTCCTTCATCAATAACTTTCTATTTTGACTAAGAATTACCCAGATTTTTTTTTCTTTTTTGTCTCCAAACCTCTGGCTTTCCCGAGGTCACTGGGAGAGCAAGCTTGTTTAGCAATATTACACTCTTTGGGGTTTGACTTTTTCAATATTGTCTGATCTGATCATTTTAATTAACTTTATCTGTTGTAATTACCACGCCATTGGGTTTTGGCAGTATCATTCCGTCTATTTAGCTTTAGAAAGTGATTTATGTTATTTAAATATTATTCCAAAGAAGATCGCATGTATATAATAAAAGCTTCTTTATCAAGATCAAAAGGAAAGAGAGTTAGACATACCTGATTCTATCACGAAGGGGATGCTGAAGGTTGCACGATCTCGAGGACGCAAAGTTGATAGAGGAGATTCTTCTCTCTAACTAGTAAATTCCTTTATTGATCCTTAAAGGAGATGAGATGCCTCCAAGAGAGAAATTAGGTCATAGTAGTGGAGAGAGAATCTTACTCTTGATTGATATATATATATATATATATATATATATATATATATATATATATATATATATATATATATATATATAGAGAGAGAGAGAGAGAAAAAAGAGAGAGAGACTTGTCCCTTTCAAAAGGATTTGAGCTCAAATCCTTCCAACTCAAATACAATCCTCCTACATCTGAATATAAGATCCACTCCGTTGAAGTTGATCTATATTATTTCAAGCATCTATAAACCAAAATTAAGTATTTTGAATACTTTTTGCCCATGCATCAAGTAGAAAAAAACAGCCTAATTAGTGAGTTGATTAGTTTAACGGTGTAGAACAATTAAAACCTAACAAAATTAGTTTGTAGGGGTTTTTAAATGTTTAGATCATAATCAAATGGTGGGATCAAGAATTTGTATGTCTAAAGACATAGATCTAACAAAAAAGACATAGATCTAACAAATTCACTACTTTCGGCTGTCCATTTTGCGCAGCTTGATGGATGGGCAAAAAGTGTTTAAAATACTTGATTTTTGGTTTATAAATACTTGAAATAATATATGTCAACTTCAACATAGTGGATCTTGTATCCGAGTGTCAGAGGGTTGTATTTGAGTTGGAAGGATTCGGGCTCAGATCCTTTTGAAAGGAGACAAATCTATCTTTCTCTCTATATGTATAGAGAGAGAGAAAGAGAGACTTGTGTAATTTCGGAAGGATTTGAGCCCGAAATCTTTCCACTCAAATACCAACATCCGACATTCAAATACAAGATCAACTTCGTTGAAGTTAATCTATATTATTTAAAGTAATTAAAAATAAAAAATCAAGTGCTTTGAATATTTTTTTGCCCATCCATCAAGCGGGTTAAAATGGACGGCCGAAAGTAGTGAGTTGGTTAGATCTATGTCTTTAGACATACAAATTCTCGATCCGGCCATTTGATCATGATCTAAACATTTAAAAACCCCTACAAACCAATTTTTATGGTTAAACTAACCAATTCACTATATAGGCCGTCCCTTTTTTTCCCTACTTGATGCATGGGTAAAAGTATTGAAAATATTTGATTTTTGGTTTATAGATACTTAAAATAATATAGATAAACTTCAACGGAATGGATTTTGTATTCGGATGATGCATGATTGTATTTGAGTGGAAAAAATTCGGGCTCGAATCCTTCCGAAACCACACAAGTCTATATATATATATATCTCTATCTATATTTCATAGTTGACACAAAGATTCTCTTTCACTACAAGGTTGACTGCTTCATTTGTTCAGTTTCTGATGCTGCCTGCATGTTAAAGCCTTGTTAATTTACTCTAGGGGATTTTTCATCCTTCCGGTACCCAGGATCATTTAAGGCATAAACCGGAGTGAAGAAGACGGTAAAGGATAAAGAATTATTGTATGTGAATGAACATGTATGTGTGATATATGTATATGTGTGATATATGTGTGTATACTGTGTATATTGGAGGTGTTACCCGTGTATGGTCTGATGACATCGGGAATCCATAATACGCTAAAAAAATATATATAACTATTGACATGATATCAGAATATAGAATCTCTTTATAATAATGAAAACCCTGGCACTTGTTACTTATACGGACTGGTATTTATTGAACAAGAGTTTAAAGTAAATAGATAATCTAGTTGAGACATCTATGTTCACTTACAATTTTGACAAATGATCATGCATTTTTGTATCATGTATATTACACACTGCTAATACCATGTTAAATTATAAATTTAGATTTAACTTCACTCATTGAGCGTAAACTCATCCCCTCTCAGAATGTTTTCAGTCATGAAAAATCAAGGATACAACCTAAGGAGTCGGAGCATGATACCGGATTATCGTCAAATACCTTGAACGAATGTTAAATGTTGTTATCGATATACTTAAATCCTTTTCTTGTATGATATTTTGTATGAATTTAGTGGTTATGGTGTAGAACATAGTCGGATTTATATTAATATATGTTAATGGTTATGTACAGTATCAGCTATCTTGGTCTAGGTATGGAATATTCACGTGGGTAGTGGTCTAACTCTCGATATTAGAGTTATGTATAATTTTACCTATTTTTTTATCTAAGTTTATGGAATAATTTTTTCGATGATCCTTTTTGGATATTGATTTGGGTCATTTTAATGGGATTGATGAGTTGGAAGAAGTATGAATTGTGTATTTATGTAAGTAGGCGATGTCAAGCTGAAATTGTAAATATTGTATCAGGGCAGACTCCATGAGGGAGATGCTACCGAAATTATTGGTGGTTATGTGAACAAATAAGAGTAACACTTTATGATTATGGTAAATTCGGTGATTGAAATCTGGGACCGTTACACCCTCCTTTTTGAGGCCTTGTTTGGCAACGAGAGTTGGCAAGAATTAGACTTCTAACTCTTGCTAACTCTTCCAAACAAGAAAAATGCAACAAGAGTTTGAGATGTCTCATCAAGGCAAAGTTGCAATAAAAAAGATTCTTTCTTGCACTTTGCCTCCTCCTTTTTGAGAGTAAAGGCTTACTTTTATACCAAAGCTTTGATCTCTTCTTGAGTTAGTCTTCTTGAGTTAGGGATTTAACTCCAACTCTTCTAGCCACACAATAACTGAGAGTAAAGGCTTACTTTTACTCCAAATCTAAGTTGGTGTAATAGTTAGCTTTGAACTCTTCTTGAGTCGGGGATTTAACTCCAACTCTCCAACTCTTCTAGCCAAGCAAGGCCTTTATGCGTTGCCATTCATGAAGAACCTGGTGTAGAGATCAAAATATCCATTTTTTTCTTAATTTCTGGGTGGAATGCTTTTTCTGATGCATATTTTTATGTCAACTTCATTTACTTGCAGTTGAATATTGTAGCATGTTAAAAAGTTTGAGGCATGTCTTTTGGAGTCAAGTGTGTATAAAGGCAAAAACAACCCTGGACAGATCTCTTGGTTATAGCTCCTATTTGACTTACTGAATTATGTTAACTATGCTATCAGATTTTATGTTGGTCAAGAGCCACTTTCCCCATGTACTTGGAATATTTTCCTCTTGCTATGGCCTGCTCGTTTCTGTAGTTTATATCGTGCTCTTACTTGCTATGGCCTGCTTGTTTTTGTAGTTATATCATGCTTGCGTTGCCACTACTGCTATATGGAAGATAATAATAGTTAGCCTTGAGATTCTAATCTCCGAAACGTTAATGCTCATGCCTAATTATTTTAACCTGTACCCTTATATCCGCAACAACTAATAGGATTGCCAAAACAAAAGAAAATGGAGCGCTTCATGTAGTCCATAAAGTGACACGGCCTTAGGTCGTAGGGATGTAGGAAGAATGTTTTAAGTGCTCAGATGGCTTTCCTACAAGTTGGAGGCAATGGTGGCACACCTCTGAATCAAATGCTTTAGGAGTTGCTGATTAAAAGGTACTCCTGTAGTTGGGTGGGAGATGCGCAAGGTGACTAGGGCTTCTACTCCCCCAGGTAGTCTTCTTGTGCTCTATAGGATCCAGTAGAGAGTGCTAATAGTGTCAAGAAGCATATGTTTGATTTAACAAATGACAATAGTAAAACTTCTTGTCGTCTTCAATCGAATTCATTCCATTGGTTCTTCCTGTCTCAGTATGTGTGTGTCTACTGAAAGCACTTGCAGTGGTGAAAGTGCTGAGTATTTGATGGAGATTCCATATGTCAATCAAACTGTATGGAGAGGGGAGTCATTATCCATCATTCTCCATGGTGTCATGCTTCATATTCAATTGGGCAAGGCAGAACGATCAGGCAAATTTGTGGCTATAGAGAAAAATTGTTGATTGTGTTTTAAAAATACAATTTTGTCTACTATGAGATTGGTCTGTAATAGGTATTCTTGGTCTATTGATAGATTTCAGTAATATTTTGACGCAACTATTTTATTGGGTTACCTATGAATAATATGATTAGAGTTTTGCTCGTTAAAATATTTTGGCTTTGTGAGAAATGGTTTCTCTGATATGATAATTTAAAACTTGAAATGAGCTCAAGTATCTTATGTTGGAAATAAAACTGAAATAGATTGGAGATTGGTTTTAAATTTTGCATATAAATATGAAACATAATAAGTTATAATGTAAAGAAAATACTAATAACCCGGCTGACTTTCAGTGGACGCAGAGCCAACAAGTATTTTATTGAAGGCAAACAACGGGAAGAGACTAAGGTCGAAACAAGCCTACACTGACAGAAGCAGTTGTTTCAAATCTTGCTCCTGATGGGTAATTTCTATCATTCGACCAAAGGTTCCTATTGTTAAACACAAACTTAATGTATATGCACAGTGTCATAGACATTGCGTTTAAACTACAATTCTAAACATAGTGAAATGTCACATCAACAATAAAATTAAATTGGGTTAAGGTGTAGAAATTATTAATTTTAGAGCATACATCTATTGCAGAAGCCATAATATATCATCATCACCATTCACCACTAAGAAAATATCTATTTTACATTGTATACGCATGTTTCAATTGTCAGAAACTACCAAACAATAGTGATATTTCTCATCACGGCCAGAACTATCATTGCCTATTTTTATAATCATAGTATTATATATTTATAAATTTTTTTTATAATGTTTCCTGAACATACAATTAGAATTATTGTTTCTCTCTAAATGTATCATTAGAGTGCCTGCAAAACTACTGTTGGGTCAGTCACAGTTTTATAAGGAAAAGAAAAATAAAAGAAAAATCATTGCTTGGATTCAAGGAATCCGAGTGAAGTGAGGAAGTGGGGAATCCTAATTGCTCATTTCCCTATCTATCCAAACACCCGAAAAGGAAAATAAGAAAACCCCCTTTTCCCTTTTTCATCTCTCCTTTTCACAACTATTTTCTCACTTCCAGAGTGCTACAGTTAATTTTGTGGTCATGTAAATCTCATTTATAATAAGTTATAGCATAAAACAGTTAATTTTTTGGTCATGTAAATCTCACTTGCATTCTAATTACAATCTATTTTTTATTTTTCTTAATTAATTTTTATTTTAATATTATTTTGCGGTCAACTTTGTGGTCAACTTTTCCACTTTCACTTTTCATTACCATCCAAACACCGAAAAGGACAAAACATTTTCCAAATCACACTTCTCAACAACCATCCAAACACCGAAAACTTACTACTCATTTCTCTTTTTCCTAAAGGAAATAAATCTTACTTCCTACTTCCTCACTTCACACCAATTCCTTAAATCCAAACAGACCCGTAACTGAAGGCCTAATGGTAATTGCGGCTGACGATAATTACTCTATCTAATTTATCTGTGTCATTTAGTAGTAAATGATGAGGCAACGGGATTGTAAACAATCAAAGCATAAAGTGATGTGATGATGCCAAATATTAAGCAAATGAGACTACAAATGTATTAGGAAGGGAGAAGAGTTTTATTTTTCAACTTGATAAAATAACCAGTTACATGGTCTTTATATAGAGCCTAAAAATAAATATAAAAATCAACAAAATTAAATACATTCATGCATCATAAATAGATTAAGTTCATCCCTTTGACTGCATCATAAAATACAAAGTGTTTGTTCGTTGCATGAAGAGTATTGTCTAATTATCCTAAACACGAAGAGTTTGTAGTTAGGTTCAATATATCTTGAGAAGCCGAGGAGACAAACGAAATATGAAAGAGTCTAGCTTATTTTTTCAATAGCCTCTTTTAAGCTAGATTACAACTATGCCAATTTTTTCTTCATCTTCTTGAAAACATCATACTTCAAAGCTTTTGTAAAGATGTCAGCATTTTATTTTGTGTTTTGCAATGGATGACATTGATCTCACCATTTTTACCAAGTCACAGATGAAGTGATATTTGATTCTTATGTGCTTGCTCTTATCATGAAAAACATGATTTTTTTGTAAGAGAAATAGCCGAACTGTTATCAAAAAATAATGTAATTCTTTCAACTTGTTCATACTTAAGTTGACTCAAGATCCACTTGATCCAGAGTGTTTGACATGAAGCTAATGCTAATGAATTATACTCTACTTCTGTTGTAGACAACAACACTTTGTTTTTAGATGCCATGAGATTGCACCCGAACTAATATGGAAAGATAGCTGGAAGTGCTTCTGCAATCAGCAACACTTCCGCCCCAATCACTATCACAATAATCAATCAAAGTTGAATCTTCTACTCTTT